>WEIV01013027.1:1357-15920 GCA_013390005.1 Calyptomena viridis | reverse complement strand
TCTTGGAAATAAGGTAAAAAAGGGAAGTGTGTGCCCAGTGTATGCAAAGTCAAGTGATGTGGGAAGAACATAGATGTGCTGGTTGCTGCTGTAGAGAGGGAATTCATGTGGCCAAAGCTCACCTGGAGTTGAAGCTGCCAGAACTGTGGGGGACAATAAAGAATTTTTCAAATATATTAATATCAAGAAGTATAGAAATAACATCATCCTGTTTCAGGATGAGGATGGTCACCTCACAAACAGGGACATGCAAAAGGCAGAGGTGTTTAACTCTCTTTGCCTCTGTCTTCAACGTGGATGATGGACTAAGGGGATCTCAGTGCCTTGAGCTGGAGGACCATGACTATGAGACTGAAAAACTCCCAGTCAGCCCTGAACTTGTGCAGGATCTGCTGCTCCAGGTATATCCCTACAAATCTATGGAGTCTGATAGGATTCATCCCAGAATCCTCAAAGAGCTGCTGATGTCATCACAAAAGTTCCTTGATGATTTTTGAGCAGTCTTGGGAATACAGAGAGGTCCCAGCTGACTGGACAGTGAAGAACGTTGTCCCATTTTTCAAGACAAGCAAGGAGGATCCTGGAAACTCCAGGCCTGTCAGTTTCACTTCAGGGCCTGGCAAAATTATGGAGAAGACTATTCTGGGAGATGCTGAAAAATGCCTGAAAGACAACACAGTCATCAATCACAGCCAGCACAGCTTCAGGAGGGGAAAGTCCTGCTTGTCAAACCTGATTCCCTTCTACAACAGGGTAACCCACCTAGTTGATTTAGTAAACTGAGGAGATGGAATCTTTTTAGCAAAAAAGACTTTTTTGGACTTTAGCAAAGCTTTTGATAGTGTCTCTCCAAAGATGCTTCTGGACAAACTGTCCAGCCCACAGCTGGATAACCGTGTTACGTGACGGATGAACAACTGGCTCACAGGTTGGGCACAAAGGGTGACAGCGACTAGGGTAAAATCAGTCTGGCACTTGTCACAAGTGGTTCTGCAGGGCTCCAGCCTCAGCCCAGTGCTCTTCAATATCTTCATTAATGACCTGGATGCAGGACTTAAAGGAATACTAAGTTTGCCAATAATACTAAATTGGGAGGAGTTGTTGACTCCCTCAAGGGCAGAGAGGGCCTGCAGAGAAACCTTGAAAAATTAGAGAGATGGGCATACCAACCATATAAAGTTTAACAAGGCAAAATGCTGGATTCTGCACTTTGAACGGGGCAACCCTGGCTGTGTGTATAGACTGGGGAATGAGAGGCTGGAGAGCAGCTGTGGGAACGGACCTGGGCGTCTTGGTCGGTGGCCAGTTGGCCATGAGTCAGCAGTGCCCTGACAGCGCCAGGAGGGCCAACCGTGTCCTGGGGGGCATCAGGCCCAGCATCACCGGCTGGGCCAGGGAGGGGATTGTCCCACTCTGCTCTGAACTGGGGCGACCTCACCTTGAGCTCTGGGGGCACTTTGGGGCACCACAATATAAAAAAGACATGAGGCCATTAAAGAGTGTCCAAAGGAGGTCATGAGGATGAGGAAGGGTCTGCAGGGGAAGCCTGATGTGGAGCAGCTGAGGGCACTTGGTTTGTTCAGCCTGGGGGAGACTGAGGTCAGACCTCATTGGGGTCTTCAACATCCTCTAAGGGGCAATGGAGGGGCAGCTACCGACCTCTTCACTCTTGGGACCAGGGACAGGACTCGAGGATGAAGCTGAATCAGAGGAGATTTAGGTTAGATATCAGGAAAAGGTTGTCCCCTAGAGGATGGTTGAGTACTGGAACAGATTCTCCAGGGAAGTGGTCACAGCATCAGGCTTGTCTGAGCTCAAGAGCCATTTGGACAATGCTCTCAAATACAGGCTGGGATTCTTGGGACATTCTGTGCAGGGCCAGGAGTAGCACTCATTGATCCTCATGGGTCCCTCCCTACTCAGCCTATTCTCTGGCTCTAAGAACTCCCTGCTCCACCTGGAGACTTGCACTCAGCCCCCCCAACTCACTCCCTGCACACAGGCTGGCTGTGCCCAAGGGAACAAAACACCCCACAAGTCTGGTTTGCACAAGAAGCTGCAACAGGGCCACGAGAACAGGGAGTGGATCAGGCCCCTCGCTCTCTTGGTTCTCTCTCTTTTCTCTCCCTCCCTCCCTTCTCTCTCTCTCTCTCTCCCAGTCTCTCTTTGCCCCAGCTCTGGCCCAGCCCCGCGGCAGCACCAACGCGGGATCCAAGCACTGGGGAGATCCTTTGTTCCTTCCCTTGCTTCCCCTGGATCCAGCCCGGCTCTCCTGTTCTATCCCACACTCTGCACGGAACTTGGTGGGGGCAGTGGGGACATTGTGGAGCTGTGCTGGTCCTTGGGAGCCAGAGCCCGGGAGGAGTTTGGGGGAAGTTGGGAACTCCTGGAAGTGTTGGTGACAAGAAAACAGAAGAATTCCTGACACGTGTCCGGGCTCTTTGTTCAGCCTGACAGGAATTTATAATTCACACCACGGCCCCAGTCAGTGAGCTGTGACAGCGGTCCCAGGAGTCCCTCCTCCCTGGGGTCCCACTCTCCAAGCTGCCAAGTGTGTCCCTTCTACAAGCCCCACATTTCCGGGTCCTGGGTCTTCCTGCCCTCTGGCTACAGTGGGCCCAGGGGTTTCCCCTCTCCAGGCTCCCCTCCTCCCCGAGGTCCCCCCACTCAGTGGTCCTGTGGGTACCCCCCTGTGGGAAACTGAAATGTTAATGGTTAAGCAATTGACGATTTGCAAAAGCAGTGCGTGGTTTGCGCTAAGGATGTGCAAGGTAACAGCCCAGTGCAGAGGGTGTGAGCCTCAGAGGATAACAATACAAATCAACTTTTGTTTAGTGAGAAGCTGAGTTTTGATACAGATAAGGGAAGAGGCTGATAAGAAGCAAGGTGGAATAGTGGTTATCATGCAAATTTCATCCCTTACACAACTGGGCAGAAACTGCCCCAGCTCCGATATTGACCTTGAAGCTGGGCTCCAAATTTTGTTGGTGGGCTCCTGAGATAGGTCTCACCTCCTGACCCAGTTCCCAAAATCAAGTAAATCCAGGGATTGCTTCCATACGATAGATGCCAAGGAGAGAAAGCTGTTGCTGGTCTTTCCTTCCCCTGGGCAGACCATCACCTGTACAGCAACAATGGGCTGGGTTGTTGCACTTCCCAAGGAAAGGCACTGTCATTCACTCCCAGGAGCCCACCTTTACAATTTGGTGTTGCCAGGTTCCCCTTCATCATCTGCACAAACAGCAGAGTCAGCACCACAGGCACCCTCCTCCACTTCTCTGTCTCACCCTCCTGGTATGTCTCCCCATCTCTCTCTTGTTTCCAGGATCCCATTTTCTCTTTCACTGTCCCACACCTCTTCCTCCACCTTCCTCTCTCCTTCCTGCTGCTTTTCACTTCTCTCTTTTCCTTCTGTTCTCACAGACAATGTGCTGGGGCAGCCCAGGTGCAACCTGTGAGATGAGGGGTAGCCTGACCTAAGAGTTCCCAAACCAGCGGGATTCCAGGGCTCTTTCATTAGTGCCTGTACTGGATTTGCATGGCCAGGTTTTGGTAGTGGGAATTGGGGGGGCCACAGGGATGGCTTCTATGGCTGCCAGAAGCTTCCCCCATGTCTGGCAAAGCCAATGCCAGGACAGACCCACTGCTGGCCAAGGCTGAGCCAATCAGACATGGCAGTGATTCCTCTGAACTAACATATTTAAGAAAGAAAAAAGTTATTATGCAGATGTCACTGGTTCCAGAGAGGAAAGGAGTGAGAGTATGTGAGAGGAACAGCTCTGCAGAACCCCAAGACAGTGCAGAAGGAGGGGCAGGAGGTGCTCTAGCTGCTGGAGCAGAGATTCCTCTGGGACTCCATAGGAAAGTCCAAGGTGAGTCAGGTGTGGAGGGCCACAGGGGTGCAGAGATCCACACACAGCCCAGGAAGGAGCCCATGCCAGAGCAGAGGTGTGGATGCCCAAGACAGGTTGTGACCCTGTGGGAAGCCCATGCTGGAGCAGGCTCCTGGCAGGGATCTGTGGAGAGAGAAGGCCATGCTGGATCAGGTTTGCTGGAAGGACTTGTGACCCTGTGGGGACCCCAGGCTGGACCAGAGGAAGGACTCTGACTCCTCTCCCTGAGCAATGACAGGAACAATGTGAGATGAACTGACCGTGACCCCCATTCCCATCTCCCTGTGCTGCTGAATGAAGGAGGGAGAGCCCGGGAAGAAGGAAGGGGTGTGGAGAGAGTGTTTTTAAATTTTTTTTTTTTACTTATTCTGCTCTAATTCTGAACAGTAATGAATTCAATTAACATCCCCAAATTCAGTCTGTTTTGCTCTTGAGTGCCCTCCCTGGCGTGGCCAGCAATGCTGGGCCTGATGCCCCCCAGGACACGGTTGGCCCTTCTGGCTGTCAGGGCACTGCTGACTCATGGCCAACTGGCCACCGACCAGGGCCCCAGGTCCGTTCCCACAGCTGCTCTCCAGCCTCTCATTCCCCAGTCTATACACACAGCCAGGACGGCCCGGAAAAGGTGGAGGAAAAGGGGTAGAGAAGTAGGAGCTGTAGGAGGAGGATCGGGAGGAAGGGGAGGGAGAGAGGAGGAGAAGGAACGGGAAGAGGAGGAGGAACAGGAGAAAGGTTGCGGGTCCAGTACTCTGTCTATCCGCAGCGTGCCCCTACTCCCCCTGCCCCCGGGATCATCGGCCCTGCTCCGCATCCCGCAGGTAACCGGGGAGTTCGCTACAAATATCTTGGAGGTAACTGGGTCGGGTTTTTTTGGAGCGGATAGGTGGATCTTGCAGGAATCCAAAGCTGATCCGGAAATGCCCCTTGGGGAGACTCTGGGGGGGCCCCAGGCGGTGGGTTTTATGGGGGGTCCCGCTGGCGGCTCTGGGCGGTGGAATACGGGCTCCCCCCCCGCGCGGGGGTTGGCGTTCCTGGGTCAGGCACCGCTGCCTCCATTGTCAGCTCGGTGCCGGCGCGGGAAGGGGGGGGCGGGACACCGGATTTGGAGACACCCGGGGAGAGCCCAGGGTTGTGTAACTCCGGGAGCCCCGAAGTGGGGGCAGCGGAGAGAGGCGATACTGGAGCTTGGGGACGCCCGGCAGCCTGGAGAAGGAAGGAACTTGGAGGGGGGGACCCCTGGGACCCCCGGCAGCCCGAAGCAGAAAATGAGGGGATAAGAGTGAAAATGAGGGGACCCCCAAAGTACCCTGAAATATTCCTAAGCGGGGAGAACTTAGATAAGAGGGACCCGCAGGACTTCCAGCAGCCCAAAGAATGGGGATCCCCAAAACACCAAAGTGGAGAGACCAGAGAGGGGAGATCTCTGGGATTCCCAGGACCTTTGGCATCCTGGAGAGGGGGGACCCCACTATACAAGTGACCCCCAGTGGCCCATAAAGGAGGAAATGTAGGAATTTCAAAGTGGAGAGACAAGAGGGGAAACTTCTGGGAGGTGTTTTTTTGGTTGTTTTTTTGGTTTTGTTTGGGTTTGTTTGTTTGTTGCTGAATCTTGATCTTTTGGAGGTTTTGGGGGGTGAATCTTGGTGTTTGGGAGTTTTTTGGGCTAAATCTTGGTGGTTTAAGGGGTTTGGGGGCTAAATCTTCATAGTTTTGAGGGGGGTTTGAATGAATAGTGATGGTTTGGAAGAGTTTTTAGGTGAATCGTAATGTCTTGGGATTTTGGGGGCTTTTGGGCTGAATATGGCCGGTGACTTCTAGAGATGGACCTGGGCAGGAGGAACCCCCAAGTTAATGCTTTCGCACCTTGTTTTCCCTCCAAAAACAGGATTTCTCATTCCCAAATCTTGGCTGGATGGAGGAGGCGGTGAGGAAGAGGCTACAGGACACCCCTGCAGGTGAGGAGGAAGTCAGTGCCCCTTTGCCCCTCTCTTGTCCTGCATCTTCCAGCTGAGCATCCCCCCAGCTGCAAGACAACCCCGCTGCCACCGCCATCCTGCTTTCCTTTTCCTCTGGCACAGAGGAAAATCCCGTCCCTCCTTCCCTTCCCTCCTTCTGCCTTTTTCTTCTTTCTCCTTCCTTCTCCTTGTTCCTTCTCTCTTCCTCTCCTTCTTCCTTCTCTTTCCTCCATTTAGTTTGTGTTCCTTCCTCTCCTTCCTTTTCGTCATTACTTCCTCTCCTTGCTCCTTCCTCCCCTTCTTCCTTCTCTTATTGTTCCTTCCTGTCTCTATTTCCTTCTTCTTATTCCATCTTCTCCTTCTTCCTTCCTCATTCCTTCCTCTCCTCATTCCATCCTGTCCTTTTTCTTTCCCCTCCTCATTCCTTCCTCTCCTTTTTCCTCCCTCATCTTATCCTTCCTTCCTCAGGCAATCAGCTGAGAGTGGAGACCATGGAGGACAAAACCCCCCAGCAAAACCTTGTGGAAGAGGCAATTTTGAATGTCTACACAGTGCAGGAAGTCAATGGGGAGGAAAAGACACAAACATTTCCCATAGGAAAGGGCTCCAAACCTACTTCACAGTGCACTGAGGAGGAAAGACCCAACCTCTGCCAGGAAGGCAGCCAGAGCTTCAGCCAGAGCTCTGACCTGCTGGTCCACCAGCAGCTTCGTGCTGGGGAGAAGCCCTACAAGTGCTTGGAATGCGGGAAGAGCTTCAGCAAGAGCTCCAGCCTCACATACCACCGGCGATTCCACACCGGGGAGCTGCCCTACAAGTGTTTGGAATGTGAGAAGAGCTTCAGCCAGAGCTGTGACCTGCTGGTCCACCAGCAGCTTCGTGCTGGGGAGAAGCCCTACAAGTGCCCCGACTGTGGGAAGAGCTTCAGCAAGAGCTCCAGCCTCACATACCACCGGCGATTCCACACTGGGGAGCTGCCCTACAAGTGTTTGGAATGTGAGAAGAGCTTCAGCCAGAGCTCCCACCTCCTCACCCACCGCTGGCTGCACACAGGGGAACGACCCTACAAGTGCTTGGAATGCGGGAAGAGCTTCAACCGCAGCTTCAGCCTCGTCATCCACCGGCGTGTCCACACTGGGGAACGACCCTATGAGTGTCCCGAGTGTGGGAAGAGGTTTCGGACCAGCTCTGATCTCATTATACATCAGCGGATGCACACAGAGGAGAGGCCCTTCCGCTGTGCTGAATGCGGGAAGAGCTTCATCCGCAGCTCTGACCTCATCAAGCACTGGCGTGTCCACACGGGGGAGAGGCCCTACAGGTGCTTGAAGTGCGGAAAGAGCTTCACCCAGAGCTCTGCCTTGACCTCACACCAACGGACCCACCAGTAAGGGAAGCCCTACAAGTGCCCCGACTGTGGGAAGAGCTTCATCCGCTGCTCCAACTCCATCCCCTATCAGAGGAGCCACACTGGATGATCCACAGTGACCCATGTTGGGCACAGACCTGGTGACCAACATTCCTGGTGACCTATGTTCCTTGTAACCCACTGTGGTGTTGGCATCCATACCCAGGCCTCACTATGATCTGAGAAATGCTCATTAGGCCTTGACCTTCATGAACATGAGCTGCTCTGGAGCTGATCAGAAACACTCTGTGCTCCCAGGAACTGCTGCTGTCCAATGAGCTTCTGCTTTGTTGTAACCCATAACCTTGGAAACTTATTTTTCTTGCCTGAAGAACAGCCCAAGTGGGATCCTAATTTTGTTCTCAAACTTTCAGAGAAAGTCACCGACCTGACGTGGAGCCAGGCTGGAGAATTGCTGTGGCTGAAGCCCCTCTGTGTGGGCCCAGACCCAGCAGTGCTGAGTGAGACCCTTTGAGCTCTGCGGGGCTGCAGCAGCTGCGACAGCGACCTCCCTGTGCCTGGGGCCTCTCAGAGCCCCCAGCTCTCCCAGTGGCTGCACTTGGAGGATCCCAACCAACGGCGGATCCGGGGCTGATCCCCCCCACTCCTCCAGGCCCAACCTTTCACCCACTGAGAAGGTGCCAAGGCATCCAAAGTGAGGATTTCCCTGAATCCCAGGGGAACTGTTCCCAGGTACCTTGTCCAGACTCTTTCTGTCTGCATGCCTACAAGTCTGAATCTGCTATAGCAAATGTCCTGGGAATGCTGCTCTCCTGGATTCTTCAGCACCTTACATTTGTAAGATAGGCCTGTAAGTTACTGTTGTGGTGTAGTAAATTCTGTATGAATTCTTTGCTAAATTGCTTAAGTTATCAATTAAGTGCAGTTAAGTTTAAGTTAAGTGCTGTTGGGCTTTAAAAAGGCTGCATTTCTTTTTAGACAGTATTCCTTTTGATGCTTACCTTTTGCCTTTTTGTCTCCCCACCCCCAGCCTCCACAGAGATAGTTTGGTTTTATTTAGGTTTGGATTGATTGACTCAAGCAATATCACTGACTACTTACAAAAGCAGGGAATAAGTTCAAGTCCTAAGTTCTCAGACTCAGGTAGACTGGAAAGCTGTGGAGAACATCTAAAGGTTGTAGGGGCCATATAAAGGCTGGGAAGGAGAAAGGAATTATTTGCACCTGTCTAGGAGGCTGCTGCCAGTAGAGAGAATAGAATATTAAAAAGAAACAAGAACTGAAAACTGAACTCAAAAGCAATGGAAGTTACTATAAGCCTGTAAGTTACTGTTGTGGTATAGTAAATGCTATATGAATCCTTTGCTAAATGGTTTAACTTATTATCGATTAAGTGTTGTTAAATTTAATTTAAGCTAAGTGCTCTTCGACCTTTAAGCATAAACTGTTGATCAAGTCCAGGTTCAGTTTAGCACAGCATCCTACTCTGAACTTGTGACTCAACATGGGGGTCTTCTGTACTCTTTTTTATCCTTACCCTTTCCTATCATTTTACCTCTCTCCCGCTTCAGCACCCACATAAATCATTTCGGGTTTATTTGGTTTGGATTAAATGATTTTTGATTTTTGATTGCTTTTTCTTGCTGTGCTTTAACCATGTAGTAAGTGGTAGAGTGAGCCTTGCCCAACAAACTTTATTGTGCTGTTGCTTTTAAATTAAACCTGGTTTTGCCAATACCTTTGCTGGTGATTCTTTAAAGTGACCTTAGAACACTCATCTGCGACATCTCCTCAAAACAACTCACTCACAACCCCCCAAGAAATTTCGGGATCAGCTCTGGAGTCCTGCAAGATCCAAACATACCCCCTCCCAAAAAACCCCCAAGCCCCCCCCCCCAAGCTATTTTGGCTCATTTATAGCGAGCACCTGCTCCCTGGTCACATGCAGGATATGGGGTGGGCAATGCTCCTGGGCGCGGAGGGGGCTGTGGATAAAGCACGCGGTGGACCTGCAAGCTTCCCCCTCTTCCTGCTCCTTCCTCATCCCTCCTCCTCCATTTCCCTTCTTCCTTCATCCCTCCTGTTCCTCCACTCCTCCTCATCTATCCCTCCCCCTCCTCTTCCTTCTTCTCCCTCTGCTCCTCCTCCTCCATCCCCCCCTCCTCCTCCCTAATCCTGCCTCCTTCTCTTCCTACCTCCATCCCTTTGCCTGCTCCTTCACCCCTTCTCCTCCTCTGGGTAATGGATCAGACTGGACCTCCAGCTGAAAGCACACAGACATTTTCAATGTTGGACATGTCCTCTCCTGAGGACAAGGTCCTCAGTGATGCCCTGGGCATGGGAGAAGCTGGTCTCCCTCATCCCATGAAGATTCCCAGCTGCCTCTCACCCTTGGAATTCCCCTCCTCTTCAGTCCTTGCAGCTACCAGCCCCAAGGAGAAGGAAGGCCAGGAGGACATTGAGGTGGGACATCCAGCAAACATGGGGCAGGGAGGTGGGATGTTGTCCTGGTTCTGACCAGGATAGGGTTAGAGGGGCATGTGCAGGACCCTGGGCTTATTCTGCACCACCTCACAGGGAGGCAGGGAGTCAGCAATTGGCACATGGTTTGGGGTGTTTCAGTGGAAAACACTAAGTTGAGGAATACCATTCCTAAATCACAACAAGAATGCCAGGACACACTGCCCCTCAATCACCTCTCCAGTTCACAGTGAACAGTATTAAGAGCTTGTAGTTGTGCTTGCAGAGCCTGTCCAGCGCAGCCCATTTGTTCCCCATTGGCTCTTCCAGTGCCTGGCCTGGATGTCCTCATCCGAGGTGTCCCCCACATCATGCACGAGCAGCTCCCAGCTGTTGATGTACCTGTCCACCAACCTCATCTGCTCGGAGCCCTTCAGGATGTGACACTTAGCTTTTCTCAGAAACTGGAACAAGCCTGTGTGGGCAGGGAGACAGGTCAGGTGGTTCAGTTCCATAGACTAGTAATTTTGCAAAATAAGCATTGTATTAATCCCAGCTGAGTGAACAGTTTTCATCTGGCAACATTTCCCCCCTTTGAGGCTTGTGAAGCTTGCTTTTCTCTTCATAAGCCTTGCTTTGCTTCTTTACAAACAGTACATATGTTCTTAAAGCAAGGATCATAATTACAATTATACTTTGCAAAAGTGAGGCCAACCAATCAGTCAGAGAAAATCCAAGTCCTTTCAATCTTTTATTTAGCTATCAATTTTCTAATCCTGTCCTCAATTCTCTGCTAGATGAAGCAACTTTCATCCTACCTGATCATCCAATTTAGGAGTTACATTTGGAACGTGTCTTCAACAAATATTGAAGGAGTAATTTCCTTCTATTCTTGTCCAGTTTGTATAGATGTTATTTCCTTTCCACATCTGTTTCTTTTTTTTTTGTCAAACTACTGACAAAGACTCCCATGGAACTGCACTTTCTGCTGAGGTTGGTATTGGTAAGCAAGTTATTACAGAACTCTAAGCAGAAAAATAGTAATACCATTTTCCCTGCCATAAGAAATAAAATGGAAAACTTAACAGTGTTTGTCATATTTTCATGTGTAAAGGATTATCTGCCAATGACATGTGATCACTGGTTTTACCCATGTCTGATGAACCCAGGGCTTGATTCTTTCCTGTCCTGGCCTCAGTAAGAGCCGCTCTTCTCCTGTGACAGTCAGTCTCTAGACACATCCCATTTCTGTTTCATTGTACCCACAGCTCCACTTTCCCTGGATTTTAGACAGGATTCCCCCTATGTGCTGCCACAAGGGCAGCACCCAGATTGGTGCATGCTACTGCCTTGCCTTTGCCAGGTTTTAGATTAAATAATTCCATTGACATTTAAATCCCATGCACCACTGCCTGTGGATCACGTCAATTCTTATGTGTCATGTCATAAGGGGAGGATGATTAGCATTACAGCTCTTTAACTTCACGAGGAGCAGTCCCCATTTGACTTGTCCAGGACAGTCAGACCTTTCAAATTGGACATTCACCCCCTGAGGGTCAATGTCCTTCTCCCATTTTGCTCTAAGGGTTGGCCTGACTTGTCTTCTGGGAAAAAAACTCACAACAGGTCTGGGTCACACCAAAAAACCTTAGAACAGCTCTCGACCACTGCAATCACTCTACACAGCCAAGACCAAGAGCTACTGCCATGACCTTGAGTTGATTTTACCCAGGTGTCCTAGACTACTTAAACAGCCTACTGGCTGTTTAAGCCATCAGAAACTACAGAAAGGGTTAAGTCAAGGTTAGAAGTGGACCAAAACGAGAAACAGGCACATGCTGGCATGCATTGTTCTCTTCAGCACAGAGAGGAGGAACAGCACTGCACGTGCCGAGTGAGCAAAGGCAGAAAATGGAATTAGAAAGAAAATAGAAACTGAAAAGAAAGTAGAGGAGGGAGAGAAGGACTTCTCCTCAGGGGAGGAGCCTCAAAAAATCAGTTTTCTGCAACTTGGGAAGAACAAACCAAACAAAACTGAGGCAACACCCCCACCCCCCAACAGCATTTCTCTGCCACCCCCATCTGAAGCCCTCCCTTGGATGTTCAAGGATGGATGGGCAGACTGGGAGCACTGGGAAGGGGCTTTGGCTCAGGGCACAGCCACATCACACACAGGAGTTCCAATGCTCTAACAGCTGGAATGGAACATGTGCAGAGGAAAGAGGTGAAGAGACAAGGCTGCCAGGAGCAGGTGCTTTCCAGAACAGAAAAGACAACAGTGGGACTGCATGGGGATTTAATGGAGAAGTAACAAAATACAAAGACAAGAACAGTAGCAGCATTGGCACCATAACACTGCTGGGTGTCCCACAAGGACATTTCACCGCCCCTGACTGGGGCTCAGCCCAGACCTGTCTCATACAGTGGCAGTGGTGAGACAGAAAATGCAAACAGCAGCAACAGGAGCTCTGGAGCAGTTCTGGGAGCAGGAAGAAATCATTTCCATTCTGAAGGCCTCAGTCCTGGCAGTCTCATGCTAACTTCCTTGGGGGAGCTTTCTTGTCACCTGGCACTGAGGTGAGCCTCAGACCAGGTGCAAGGCAGATGTGCAGCTGAGGAAGGAAATCCCCATGTTGGGGGAAGAGGAGAAGCTGAGAGAGCCCAGAACGAAGGTCCTTTCTCCACATCCTTTGTGCCAGGTGAGCTTGGGGCTTGCAGCAGATACAGCAGAGATACAGCTGCTGATTTGAGCAGCTCAAACTCCTGAGATCATGGTTTCCCAGGTACACACACTCTCCATGCCCACAGACCCCGCAATGAGGAGTGGAGACAGTGCTGGTATGGTGGGGGGACAGGTTGTCCTTGCCTGTTCCCCGCCCAGGCCCCACCAGTCCCCTGTTCATGCCCATCAGGTCCCTCCCATCCCCCGCCTGTTCCCCTTGAGCCAAGCTCTCCCCAGGACTCCAGTGAAGCTGAAGCAGCTGCTGTGGTCCCACTCCAGTCACTCACACAGCCAAGGCAACCACCAAAACCAGGGCCAGGAGCAGGGCCTGCACCAAGGTGACCACTGGATGGGATGGGAACCTCGTCTAGAACAGGAAAAAGCCATTGGCCATGAGGATGGGACTATCTACCTATGGTAGACCCAACCCTCGTCCCCCAACCCAATGCTGGCTGCCTGGGGAGTGCAGGTAGGACCCCCAGAACGTGTGCTCCACACTCAGCTGGCAGCAAGAGAGCCAAGGGACAGAGACATGGGTGAGGGGACAGCCAGGGAAACAGGGGAGGTCACAGCCTGTGGCAGGAGAGCTGCCCAGTGCTGGAGACAGCCAGGGGTGTTGGTACCGGTCACTGATGGGGCCAAGCAGAGAACAAGGCCCCTTCTAGACACTTGGGAGCAGCCTCACACTTACCTGCCCTGTCTTCATGGAGTAACAGTTTCCTCCCTACAGGACACATGGGTGGCCCTGCACTCACACAGAAGTCTTCTGGGTGTCCTTTTGTGTGTGTCTACAGCTGTTGAATCCATCCTAGGGACCCGGGGGCTCCTCTGCAACTCTGTCACTGGGGCAGAATCCATTCTCCATCCTTTCAGTCACCACAGAGCTGCAAATGTTATCTCCATGCTTATGAGAAGCCAGATCTTGCACCCAAGGCATCAAAAACTCTTGACAAAGCTTCATTCAGCCCAGCCCTGGGTGCAGTCTTACCCCCACCATCGGGGCAGATTTCAGTGCATGGGATGAGAGGCCATGGCTGGGCCCAGCTCTGCGGGACAACCAGGCTCAGGAAGGCTCAGCTCAGTCCTGCCCTGTCCCTGCTCCCGGTGATGCTGTGGCAGCACCTGGGGAGACAAGTGAGAGCTCAGGGCCAGCTCTGGCCGCCCCAGTCCCCTCCCCACACCCAGAGCAGCCCCTGCCCACAGGCCCTGCTCTGCTACAAACAGGGCTCAGACATGGGGAGGTCCAGGGTGCTCCCAGCATCTCTGCTCAGCCCTCACCAGCCTCATCACAAGTGCCAGGGACCACCACCATGGCCCTGGCACCCCGGGTTGGGGCAGGGGACACACCATCAGCCTTCAGAGACAATGAGTGGCTGGAAACACACTTATCCAGGGGGCCACGGCATGAGGGGCCTGGGCAAAGCTACTTACAGGGGTTCAGCAGCCAAGATGCAGCTGGGGGAGGGTCAGCAAAGCACACAGAGAGGACCACATTCACGTCACTCATCTAAGTGTTTGGGCGCTTTTTTTGTCACTTATCTGACCCTCTTTCAGTCTCGTCGGTCAAATTAAAACCAGAACTCCCTACCAGATAAGATCTCTGTTGTGACATCCAGGTGTCAAAGCCTGGAAGCTGCCAGCTGCTGGTACAGGGGAGATGCAGAACGGGCTCAGCCTCCCCAGGGGGAAGAACCAGCACTCCAGGGGTGCTCACGTTTTTGCTCAGCAGTCCCTGCTCTGGCAGTCTGGAGGCCAGGGGCACGAAGTCAATTCCTTAGTTTGACAGAGAAAAGCGGAAGTGGGGTGGCACCATTCCCAAGAATGCCCTGGCAACTCTCCCCGCCTCCAGTGTCTTTCAGTCCCAGAATAGTTTGGATTGAATGGGACCTTAAAACTACCTCGTCCTGCCGCTGCCCAGGCAGACACCTGCCACCAGCCCAGGTGGCTCCAAGCCCGGTCCCACCCGATCAGGAACACCGGCGGGGCCGGAGCAGCCAAATCTGTGCCACCGAGAGGAGCCGGGACGACCCAGCGCTGCTCCGGCACCGGCTCCTCCCGAGCCCGGCGGGGGCTCAGCGGGAAGGAGGAGCCCGCGGACACCGCTCCCTCCGCGGCCCCAGGGCAGGGCGGACACAGCGGGACAAGCCCGCCAGACCCCCCTCCC
>WEIV01013025.1:327478-413380 GCA_013390005.1 Calyptomena viridis | reverse complement strand
TCACATGTTCCTGGCTTGTTCTCTTCTCTTCCAACAGTTAGAAATAGTTACATATACATTTAAGTGCTCTTGTAACATTTTTGTCCCATACAGGCAATTACTATCATTGGCACAGAGATTTACTCTACCAGTGAATAGAAAAGGCATTAGCTATANATACTGAACTAGATTGGACTTGATGATCTCAAAGGTCTTTTCCAACCCAGTTAATTCTGTGAGTCTGTGATTCACTTGACAGATATTAAGAACTATGTGAGGAATGAGTTGTTCAAAGGCATGTTTTCTCAAATCTTCTTGATCCTGAGATTTACTTGCCCTGATTCCAGCTTCCCCTAAAAAATCTAGAAAAACCTTTCTTACAGCCTACATCAGCTGCCAGTAGCTCTAACAAATCTGTGTGTAGGACAAGAACTGCTGTGAAGTGTAGATATCACAGCCACTCCAGTTCCTTTGGATTTGTCTGTGTTCTCCATAGTGAGGAGGCATGAGAATGCAGGAATGAGAGAGTTAACTGTACAGAAATGAGGACAGGAACCACAAAAAGTGTTTGGCAGCAAACACGGGATGGTCAGGTTGGCCCAAGGTAAAAGGGTAATGACTTTGAACATTGTTTAATATTTTATTTTTGCTGTTGGGAATAGGAGCTGTCAACAAATGATTATGACAATTGATTTCAAGACAGTAAAAGAACGATGATGTTTAAAATGTCACTTTTCAGCTGACATGAATTATAGAGTAACTAGATTTCATCACTGAAGGAAAGACAAAGCCATAGGATGATTTATTCTCTATTGCTATTGGTCTTTCTTCTGACCTTTACAAATAGAGGCAAAACCTCTTCTTCACTGCAATCAGTGCGACCTTCTCTGATGTGCTGAATAGAGGTAGTAGCAAAACTCTTCTCAAGCCCATATCTCACTTCTAAACTCAGTTGTATGGGTAGAATATGTTACAGCTTCTCATTCAAAAAAAAAAAAAAAGGACAAAAATACTTATGTGAAAAGGCATTAAGAACATTCTCTTTCCTCTCACACCAGGCCTGAGCCTGTCAGCATGGTCTGCAATCAAGCCTCCAAGGGCATCAGTTATCATCAACTCATGCAGCTCTCCAGCCTGAGACTGCTGGAATAGATCGAAGAACCCTAGATGTTGATCATAACACAGGCTTGCCAAAAGACATATATTTAGCATGGAGCAGCATCCTTAGCACAGTCCAGATGGCTCTTTCAAGAGCTTTTATTATGCTTTGTTCCACTGCAACAACAACTCTTAATGGCATTTTTGTTTTGTTTTGTTATCAGGCTCTGGAGAGCAGGAAGCGCAGGATTCTGCTGTGTTCCTCATATATACAGTTCAACTACCACCCTGTCACCCTCTTGTTCCCAGTGCAATGTGCTAAACATGCTATTAACAGATGGATATTACAGGATCAGAGAGAAATAGCTCTGGAGTTCAGCAGCCCCAAGGGGTAGCAAATGGTCCCAGCAGGAAAATGTCAATTGAGCTTTATTTTCCTGGTGTGGCTGGGCTCTTTTCAGCCTACAAGTGAACTGCAGCCTCAGCAAATGCACGATCTCATCACAGCAGGGGCCTTTCAGATTTTACTCAGAATCTGGGTTTGCATCATGATGTCTATGAGAATCAATAACTGGTTATTCTGGCAGTTCTGAACACACAGATGTGCAAACAAGCTGGGCAGTGTTTTAATGTGCATTTCCTTTATGCTATGCTCTACTAGAATTTCTTGGCAAATCTAGAAAGATGTCCTGTACCTACAGATGGATAGAGCAATAAATCTTTACTTTTGTTGTTATCCAAAGCAGCATTCAAGTCAGTAAAAACTTAGAAATATTCCTATTGCCAATATGTAATTCCTCCAGATTCCTGCAAGAGCAAGCCAAAATCTGCTTGATTTGTGCACTGGCATTGCCTGTGGTCTGTTTATTGCAATTTTTTGAGCCTGTTGCCAATTCAGAATCTATTTTTGAAATCAAATGGAGCCAAACACACTTTACCTCCACCCCTCACTTCCCTGCCCCACCTTTGCTTGGGCACAGTAGTGTAAAACAGATGACCCAGAATGAATTATTTAGTGCCAGACTCAAACTTGGGGATGCCATTTGAGCAACATTAATCTAAGCTGTAAATCTCTTTCCCAAATACCTGTTGAAGATGATTGTGAGAGCATCTTATAATATGATGCTTTATCACTTGTTTGTACATCTGTCATTCCTTAATGTGTTTTCCTGACATTTGTTGTTTTTCACAGCACAACTTTATAAATGGCAAAATTAGGAAGAACATGAAAAAATTCCTAGTAAATGAGGGGAATCAGCCTGGGAGATGGCACAAAGCAAAGGACATACATTTTTATGACCTTTTCTTCATTAAGCTGAGTAAGAGGTAAAAATACATTAAAAAGCAAAAACAATCTGCTTATTTGAACAGCAACCAAAAGTATTGCATGCCTATCTGAAAAATATTACTGTGATTTTTAAGAATATTTCTCATCCTTTTAAACTTGTTCAATTCAGGAACTTTTAAAATTACTACATGGAAGTGTAAAAAACAGGTCTTCAAGCTGTTTCTACAGCATATCTCGCTCAGTAGCATCTGGAGACTTTCATTTCCAATGAAAAATATAATGTTACTGAGAATACCTGTTTCACAAGTGAAAAATAGCTTAACATGTTGCCTCCAATGCATATGAGCAATTATATTCTGCCTGAATATTTTTCTCCAAAAGTCTAACTAGGAACAACCCTATATTATCAAACTACCAACACTGAACCTGCTGCTGCAGCAAAAATTGTCATGAGCTCTGGAGAGTTTAAATGGTCAAATCTAGACAGAATATCTGAAGAACAATTGTGAAACTAGAATTTCAGTGCCGAAGAAAAATACCCAGCTTCATAAGAAAAAAAGCAAACTTGAAAAGACCAGTAATGACTGTCATGTCTTCTTTGANTCATGTCTTCTTTGACACTGCTGATGTATTAAAGGAACAAAAGGGCAACTTCTACAAACTAAAGCTCTTAAAATTATGTGATGTCGGCAACATCTTAAATGAGCTTTGGAAACGTGTGTCTGAATAAACACAGGATTTATTTAGTCTAAACCTTCAGCCCTAACATGTTTTAGAAATACAGTGCAGCAGATTAATTTGCCCAATATATGCAAGCAGAGATACTCTCAAGCAAAGTAATTGCACAGATACTTGTATTAATAGCTACATGAGCAGACAATCCTGTCCTTTTCCTTCAAAAATCTGTTCCCCTAGACTATTACTCTGATAAAGAATGAAACCGTCTGTGACCACTAACAACATAATTATTAAAAGCCAAATTAGTTTCCCTCCTGAAAAAGAAACCATGGACAACATCTTCACCTTACAGATATCATTAATAAAAATTTTAACCTACCCCCGCTTACCAGAAAATGAAGTTATTTTCCCTTCACAGACTTTATTAAATAGGCTCCATCTGGTCCTTCTTTCTGCTAGGAAGTCAAACTAGTGGGCAGATCTGGGATGGTTTTGGAATGCAATAGTAGACAACATAAGTAAAATAAAAATGGAAGTCTAAAAGCTAAATAAAAACTAAGATCAACATGTAATTTCAACTCAAATTGGCTGGATCTAGCTATGAACAACTTGATAACATCTGGAACAGCTCTTGCCCTAAAACCAAAAGTTCTGCCATTTGCTCCTAAGTACAATCACCCATCTGAGAGATGATCATGTCTCCTTGATAAAAACCAGGATAATTTGGTTTACAAATGGAACCAAGCTATTGCCTGTGTGATTTTATGAGGAAAATAACCTGTATATTCTGAAGTCCCCAGTGAAAACACCTGGAAGTTTTGGCCCAGTGTTACACTGCTAGAACACTTACACTTTTGAACTGATTCAGTCTCATGAGACACTGAAGATATTGAAGGAAAAATACATTTAGTCTCCCATTGCAAGGGGGCAGTAGGTACTTTATGTCAAAGCTCTAGGGCACGACCCTTGACAGGTGGTGCTACCTTGACCCTGAGCATACCCTAGACAACACTGTATTTTTTCTTCCAGATTAGCTCAAATTTTTCATCTTCTAAAGCCACATGCAAAGTCTCATGACAGCTGAGTTTTGGAGAACCATTGGACTACAGTAACAAGGGTTATATATGAAGGACACGTTATCTATCCACATCCATGACAGCAGGTCAGAATATCAACACATCCGAAAAACACAAGAGGCCTAGGCAGCAGACAAAAATGCAAATCTCTGGGAAGGGCTCATTAAACACTGTAAAACACTGTAGGATGCCACAGATCCCCATGCAGATTCATAACACTAGCAGACCTCTGTGTGCTATAATATACAAATGTAAGGTATACACTTGCCAGACAGACTCAGTGGTCATAAACTAGAGGTGGAAAATGAGAGGCATAATGCACAGCTAGGACCCAGAGGAGACAAGCCATATAAATCATGGGGGGAAAAAAGGGAAGAAGTGATTCTTTTTTCCCACCAGTGTCCAAAATGTGAAAATGCATGAAAATTTTACTTCCTCAGACTAGGAGAGAGTAAGTGAAACTTCTCTTATCCAAAATTCACAAAGAATATTTGTTAAACTTTGGGGAAAACAGAAAGAAAAAAAAAAAAGAGAAGAGTAAAAAGGGCAATACTATGCAGCAACATAAAATTATGTCTGAAAGGTCAGAAGAATTACATCCCAGATGGGCTGCTGACTGCCTGTCTTGGAAGAACCACATACCCCACACCTTTGATAGCTCCCTCAGGAACCTGTCCCCTTCTAGGCTTTAACAAGGCTGTGTGCTCATGTGCGAGAGCACTATGCCACAGCATCCAGAACAGTGAAGTCAAAAATGATCTTGGTGGAATTTCAGGCATGTCTCTATATCACCCTCCTTCAATGTGACATCTGGCACTGACTTGCAGTGGTTCACAAGGAAGAAGAAATGCCCCATATTATAAATACATTTTAGTCTGATTTCCAATAGAAATAAGGTTAATGTGATCATTTGGGTGCAAAGAAGAGGAGAAAAGAAATACTACAGGTTTACATGCAGACAATAGAAAGTGCATTAAAAAAATCCTGTGGAAGTAAATTCCACTGAAAATTATTTTCCCTGATTCCCTTTCCCATGCAGGAACAAATTTTATTCTGTAGATTTGTGTTTATTCTTCTGGTAACATCTTGATGATTCTTAGCTGCATGTTTTCTTTCTGTTAGTTCAAAGGATGTCTCTTGCTTGAGTCATGCAAGCAGAGGTTATCTCCTAGTAGTCAACAAATATAGATGTCCTTCAACTCATTTATGAGGGTTGGCAGCAATACCTTTCTTGAAGAGACTGCTCACTGTAAACTCTGAAGCTTTGCATTTGTTCCCTTTTCTCTCAGTAGACCTAACAAGCTGAGGGCGAGGTGATTGTCAATCATTTCAGCATTAGTCCTGAACAAGTTGATTGTCTCAGGTTAGTTTCTTTGTGGACAGAGGTTTTCAGAAATGCCACCGTTTCAATTGCCTTTGTCTTGCATTCTGCAGGAAGCAATCAGGACAAAGAGACAAGATGAATATGCACTGATTGCCCTGCTTCTCCCACAATATAGTTGCTGGACCAATAAGCTGACCAGCAATGGGTTGCTGATGAGAGCAAGGCATGTGGTTGCAATAACACTAAGAACACCTGTCAGCTCAAATGGCCATTAGGGAGAGCTACAGATTGCTGTTGTTATAACCTCAAGTCACTGCACGTGACAGATAGGTTAACACACCCATTTACAGTCATTTGGCCTTGCATACTGCAGCTTCTGGATTAAGTGGTGCTGAGCATGGCATTCTGGCATGAGGTGGGAGTCTGAAGGGAGGGGAAATATAGCCCTTAGACTGACTTGAAATTAGCCAGAAACCCACACTGTGGCAGAAATTCTGAGTACAGTGTCTTGAGGACATTATTTCACAGGACTGTCAGTCCAGAGCCTTTCAATAGAGTTTAAATTCATCCTATTTTCCTTTTTAAAGTATGGTTACAGTCTGAAAAGTGAGTCTGTAAAATGAATTCTTAGTGTTCCCAATTTATTCACTCTCAGTGACTTCAATGTGAAACATGCTTCATTTAAAACTCAAAAATAAAGCTTTCACCTGCAAGCAAATACAAGTTCAAAGCAATTCCTCACAATCAAGTTATGGTCTTTCTGTTTCATGCATTGTCACTAATAACAATGATTCTGGGGTCAAAAAGGAGGAGGAGGAGGATGTATTTTCATGATGGATGTGGCAACGTGGAACAGAACTCACTTTTTGCCTGGCTACAGTGCTGACACTAGTGAGATTTTATTTGTGTCAGTAAAATTAAGGGCTGCCATTAAGGCAGGGAGACCTAGTGCATGAAGTGCCGTTTTTATCACCACTTTCCTCAGCACAACCTCACTTTAAACAAAGCCACAAAACAAGAATTCCTCCCCAGTGCTGCATCTTGTCTAATTCAGGTTGCCAGAGAACAAACAAATCTGCCAGAGACTTTGACTGCACTGTCATGCTACACTGGTGACTCATAATTCTGGAGTGGTTTATTCAAGACTCCAAATTACTGGGGTTCATGGGAACAAACAGACAAACGCATGATACGTGAGCATCCCTTTGGCCAGTGCCAATGTGTTGCCTGCTTGTGGAGTTCTGAAGACACCATCTGAATTTTGAGGTTCATGATTTGTAAGGTTCCACTTTATTTGTAGTGCACCAAATGATTTTGAAACAAGGCTTTCTTGTGCACTGGGTTAAAAAAAAAAGTAAAAGAANGAAGCTGGTGATGCTTCATGTTAGTTGCATCCTCCTAGTGGAAAATGGTGCGAAAGATGAAAAAGTTTGGCCCTCATAAAATAAAAAATATAATATAAAATATTGCATGCCTAAGAATATTTTAGATATTAATAGTCTGTCTGCCTAATCATATTGCAGTTTTCTGTATAATATCTAAGTCTTTATACACGATTGATTTTAACACAGTGTTATTATTAAGTTTTGTTATATGTAAGAAAATAGTTCCAAAAGCAGTAAGAACTTGGGACTCCAAGAAAAAATCACCAAGGAGTCCCCAGTGCTTGGNCTTGTGCACTGGGTTAAAAAAAAAAGTAAAAGAAAAAAAAAAAAGAAGGATTCAGGGACACAAATCTGATCTTGAAAAGTCTAATTTTTAGACATCTTTGTGGAAGCTGGTGATGCTTCATGTTAGTTGCATCCTCCTAGTGGAAAATGGTGCAAAAGATGAAAAAGTTTGGCCCTCATAAAATAAAAAATATAATATAAAATATTGCATGCCTAAGAATATTTTAGATATTAATAGTCTGTCTGCCTAATCATATTGCAGTTTTCTGTATAATATCTAAGTCTTTATACACGATTGATTTTAACACAGTGTTATTATTAAGTTTTGTTATATGTAAGAAAATAGTTCCAAAAGCAGTAAGAACTTGGGACTCCAAGAAAAAATCACCAAGGAGTCCCCAGTGCTTGGCTAATTAATTAACAACAAGATCAGTCTGCCGAAACCCCACCATGAGACCAACAGGAGCCACCACCCTGAGATAACTATATCAACAAAAGCTCAACCACAAACGGTTGCATTCACAGCGGTTCCAGCCATAGGATAACTGAATCAACGGCCCAGCTGGAACAGGTCTTGAGGTTGGGGTGAGGAGTTCATGAAGATGATGGACCCTGACTTCATCATAAGCCAATAAAAAGACCCTTCCTCGCAATTAACTGAGCATGCTCAAAGGGGAGGGGAAAGGGGCGAGCCTATGTAAATGATTCCCAGTTGATGTCTTTGTATGAATTGACTATAATAGTCCCTCCTAGATTTCAAAATTTCTGATGCCTATGTATAACCCCATGATATAAAATGTGAACCGTCCTGGTTAATGGTACGCCTCTGACTTGGATTCTCTTTTGTTTTATAAGAAATTGCCTTACAAAATATAATATTTGTGGGCTCATTTCTCATATTGGGAAATGGGTCCATTTGAGTTCAGCCTAGAGAACTAATATAGCATGTGGGCTCCTGAATTACTGTATCTCAACTCACAACATGGATGTTTTGAAGTTGAAATAGTCTGTTTTCATTTAAATAATAAGAATATCTGCAATTTTTCTTCTCCTCCTATTCAGAAGAAATAATGCATAAGACAGTATACTGAGTTTTGGAAACCAAATTTTTCACTCAAAAATTGTCAATAAAATTTCTACATCTCATTGTTTTGAAGTATTATCTTTACTAACACCACAAATGGTCATAACAGTCACTTTTGCAACAAAAAAGGCCAGGAAAATGAGAAGCTGCCAACTAGACACAAATTTCACAGTAGCCAAACATTACATTTCCAAACCATCGCTAAACATTATGGGTGGACTTGGAAAGGTGGTTTGACACAAGGGACAGGGTGCAGAGCCACAGCCTGTTCTTCACTGACAGGTTAAAGAGAAAGCCTTGGCCTTCACTGCTGTCAGCTTAGTGCTCATAAAATAGCTTAAAAGTACTTTATATCTTTCTTTAAAGCAGCAGATGAGAGTAAAATGTGGCAGAGACGAGTTATCAACTAGTCGGCTCCTTTGAATAACAGCTATCTTCCTTCCAAAATTTAAATCTTGTTCCCTTTACTCCTCCACTTCATCGTCTCAGCCTTTGCATCATTTAAGTTTCCTCTCTGACTTCTAGAAACAATTGTTCACATGAATGATGAGCAGGGGGAGAAAAAGTGTGTTAACTTAGCTTTGTTTTCTTGAAGTCGTTGCTTCAGCTGCTTTAGGTTGTCAGTTTCACTGAGGTCGTGATGGAGAAAGGACTTCACAGCATATCCTGCTGAGCAGAGTAACTGCAGAACAGCTCTGTCTTTGCTAGGGAGACAGTGACGGGAAGGAGTTCATTTGATGAAATTCGCTCAAAAACAAGTGACAAAGTTGTTTCACCTGTAGAAAAGCAATTAATTACTGTGAAAGATGGAGCTAATTCTGTGCTGGAACAGTCTAGGACAACATATTGTAGTCTGCTGTGTGTCAGCTGAATTATGGCTTCCCTCCATCAGGAACAAATATGAGAAATTCAGTATCTTTTTCAATACAAAGTGCTCTCTGGTGAAAGCCATCCTCCAGCTAAAGCACTAAATCCATTAAGGAAGAAGATCTATTTTAGGGAAAATATATCTTGGAAGTGCTCTTGTGAGCTGATATGCCTCCTGTTTTCCTAAGTGCAGAGAGGAAGAGAAATGAGACGGAGAGAAAAAAGTAAGAGAGAGATCACCACCAGAGTATTTGGACCTTAGCACTGTGTCATTGAGAACCCCATTGCCTGGTCTTATGGGCACCATATTAAATAACCTCCTTCATCAGCCTCTCAAGACACATCTTGTAACATTTATGTCTCTTACCCTCCCCAGTCTGTTTCCTGCCCTCCCCCTCACTCCTGATTTCTGATCTACAGTGACTTTCTACACATTACTTTCCTGTAATGATAGGTTTCAGAGAACTCTCTGGGAAGACGAAACTTGTTGCTGAATTTGACTTTACATTAGATTGTTATCAGTATATAAATAAAAGATAGACATGTTGGACAACCTTCTTCTAAGTAGAAGCACAGCTACCATTTGTCTTTGATATACAATACAGTGGCTTCTCCACTTGTTGCAGTCCACTTTCATGCCATATTTCATGAACGAGTGGTTTTCTAAACTGGTGCTCAAGAAAGACCAACTCTTGGCATATTAGGAAGTTGAAGAACACTAGGTAAAAACATGGGAGATAATCTTGATTCCATAAAATTACTTTTTTTTTGTCTTTTGTCTACCACTAAGTTATTGGTTTTTTTCTCTTTAATATAATGTGCTTCCAAATATTGCTTTTTCCTTATTAGTTTCCATTTTTTTTTCACCCATCCACAATTCAAGATTTATTGCAAGGGTAGGACTTCACTCTCCCTGTTCCCCATTATTTATAAGAGAATTGCAAGTAGCAAATACCTCAATGTTTTCTGTCACCTCTCCAGACTTATTGCTTTCTTCTGATACAGCTGACTTTCAAGGCTGAGCAGGCTTCTCAGTTCTGGTTTAAAATTGGAGCTTTCCTTCTTTGGCATGGCAGTCCTTGGCACTTCTGAGTGCAATGCCTTAAGATGACACCTGCCAATACCTGCTGCTGTGGCACAAATCCTTATGCTGCTCTGCACCATTGTTGCATGCCTGCAAGATTCACCCATGAAGCATTCAGGTCCACAGAATCACAGAATCAACTAGGTTGAAAAAGACCTCTGAGATCATCAAGTTCAACGTTTGACCTAACACCACCTTGTCTACTAGACCGTGACACTAAGTGCCACACCCGGTCTCTTCTTAAATACCTCCAGGGACTCCACCACCTCCCTGGGCAGCCCATTCCAATGCCCAATCATTCCCTCTGTAAAGAACTTCTTCCTGATGTCTAACCTAAACCTCCCCTGGCGCAGCTTAAGCCTGTGTCCTCCTGTCCTACTGCTGGTTGCCTGGGAGAAGACACTGACCCCCACCTGGCTACAGCCTCCTTTCAGGCAGTTGTAGAGAGTGATAAGGTCTCCCCTGAGCCTCCTCTTCTCCAGGCTAAACAGCCTCAGCTCCTTCAGCTGCTTCTCATACGACTTGTTCTCCAGTCCCTTCACCATCCTTGCTGCCCTCCTTTGGACATGCTCCATCACCTCAACATCCTTCCTAAATTGAGGGGCCCAGAACTGGACACAGTACTCGAGGTGCAGCCTAACCAGTGCCGAGTATAGAAGAATCTTCCCTGGTCCTGCTGGCCACACAATTCCTGATACAGGCCAGGATTCTATTGGCCTTCTTGGCCACCAGGGCACACTGCTTGCTCATGCTCAGTTTCCTGTCAATCAGAACACCCATGTCCCTTTCTTTCTGGCTGCTCTCCAGCCACTCTGTCCCCAGCCTGTAGCACTGCAGGAGGTCGTTGTGGCTGAAGTGCAGGACTCAGCACTTGGTCTTGTTGAACCTCATACTGTTGAATTTGGTTCATCTATCCATCTTGTCCTGGTCCCTCTGCAGAGCCCTTCTGTCGTCCAGCAGATCAACACTCCCCCTCAACTTGATGTCATCTGCAAATTTGCTAATGGTAGATGCAAAGGTTGCTCCTTACTTTGAGTGATCATTCACAAAGATACCATAAGAGCTGGAGATGCTGAAACTTCTTACCCATTGGCAGTGCACCACTTACATAAGAGGGCTTACAAACCAGCCCAAAACACTTCCCTCCTAATTCTTGCTGTAAGCAATGTCACAAAGTTTCAACAGGAACTTTAGAAATCAGCTGGTCCATTCTGCTCTGCCACTCCACAAAAAATAACGCTGTTGTAAGATGTACTGAGTTAGAGAGAGGATTAACTTTGCAGACAGAAGGGGATCCAGCCTGCAAAAGGCTTTATGCCCTGAATAGTTGTTTCCCATACATCTTCAAGGAACTGAGGGAATGGATCTACTCTAAGCCTTGTTTGTGCCTCAGCCTTCTACTGATACTTTAAAATCACAATTTAACTCATCTTCAAATGAAAAGAATTTTTTTTTTCATTTTTCATAGTGATCATTCTACTGCTCTTTTAATTAATAGGCTAATAACAATAGCATCATTTTCTCCCACTGTAGCTTAAAGAGGAGGCAACACATTGAAGTGACAAACTTCACAGTATCACTTGAACTAATGAGTGTCTCTCCAGTCAGAGAGAAGCAGTGGGAAAGAGAGCCCTAAGAGGTCCTTTGTGGCAGTTCAGTAGCTCAGCTGCCACTCACTGATTGGAACACACTAATGCAGAGAGATCAGTCCAGAAGTGGCTGTGGGCAAAAGTGAAATCCAGTCAGAAGGGCTGAGTGAGTTCATGCTGTGAGGGATTTGCCAGGCTGAGGAGTGAAAGCCTGGGGATTCAGGGTCCTTGCAGATGCTGTTTTTTAAGGAGCAGAAGTGTAGCAAGCTGCCCTGAGGCAGACGCGTAGCTCTACAGGACCTGTATTTTCTTCTAGCCACACCTTGAAATTTGTTCTGGAAGAATTGTATCAAGGGGACTGTGCATGACAATCCACACACAGCATGTACCTACAATACCCTGACAGCACAGACACGGATCCCTGGAGTAACACTACAACTGACGTATGATGGACAAAGATCTGCACAAAGAAGTGCCACTAGTTGGACTTCTAAGCCTTTATTAGGTTCCCAAAACAAATGTTTGCAGTTTTTCAAAATATTTCAGCACTGGGGAGATCACATTCAGTTTCATTCTTAAATATGGCTACCATTAATCAGGATACACAGATCCCATACTGGGAAGCCCAGGTTAACATAACCATAAGCAAATATTCACACAGCAAAGAAAAGAAACAGTTTCAGAGTATAAAGTTAGGTTTTTAATAGCTTTTTTCATTCTCATATTCAAAATCAAGTTGGGTCTGTGAGCAGTAGTGTTAACAAAGTCTGGGTTTTCATTGTTTTGTGTAACAGGATTTCCAGGAATTTTAGAAGATGAAAGCCTTTGTTAGAGAAAATGGCTCTGAAATTCTTGGGTTCAGAGGGATTTATTTAAGGTAGCAGGTCAAAAATTGATGCAAGTTTATTTGCAAGTTAATATTGGACAAGTAGGACTAGCAATTCCTACTGGCTACTGGTATACCAGTAACTATAATACATTACGCCATTTAGTTTGCCTGTTGAAATGTCTCTTTTACACAAAAGGACAAATATTTTCTCCTCTACTCCAACCACCAGACTATATACATTTTTTTCTCAGTAACTGTATACTGGAAGGCTCCTTGTGCAACTTGTGTGGTTAAGAGAGATCACAAAGACTGGAATTCTCCATCCAGGAGCATTAAGTTGCATAAAAAAATCAAGCATTCTCTTTTCCCTATGTGTTTTCCAACAGAATGTGGGGTTCTACATACAACTTGTCAGATTCTGTGGCCAGCACTGACTGCATGCTCCCAGCATCCTGGAACACTTGCAAATGTGCCTTTTGCTGCGATGCTATGACCCACAATACTGTGACAATTCTTTCACTGACTGTCCCGCTTGTTTATGCAAATTCATCTTGGATAATTAAAAACACAGTCCAAAGATTACATTAATAGTTTTTCTGAACAGCCACTCTTATAAGCTTCCCGTTGACAAATAACAAATAGGAGTCCAAAGTAGTATCAAGCTTCTGACGCCCACAGTGTAATTCTGAAAAGTAATTTTTAATAACATCAAACATGCTCAAAGAACCTTCACTTACAATATATAGTACAATAAATAATAACTTATGTCTACTTATACAAATAAAGAACATAAAGTGAAAACTCCTGAAGTGTTCCATGTTTACTAATTGAAGCAAATACAATTGTCTGTTCTGTCTTTCCTCATCTCCTTCCTATTGTCTGCCTGCATCTTGTCAGAAACCACAGGTTTATGTCTCTGGAGCCAGCACTGTCTCTGTGCTGCCCGTTCATACAGGACCTAGAATCACTAGCTATTTATCAGGGCCTCCAGCTGCTGCCACAATATAAGTAATTTTATCAACCTAATGTTTTATTTATCTGCACTTAATGTTCCTATTTAAATGGGAGAGAATGTGGGAATATTAATGGAAAAGTTGGGGGCAGGGATTTGAAATGAGTTATTAAAAGTTTCACCACTTGAGCTTTTAAGCTTCTCCATCTGAAGCTGCTCAATTTGATGTGAATGCATGCATATCTCTCATGCAAATTGTCCCAGAGGCAGCTATTTTGGGCAGAGCGTATACCCATTGTGGTGTCACAAAAGGTCGATTAGGTCTGCCGAAATTCCTGGTTGACGCTGATTGACTGTGAGTGACACTTAAGTCTTTCAGACTTCCTTATCTAGCCCATTCTCTGCAGGCTGAACATGGACGTGTGCCTTATGCAACTTCACAACAGACACCCCGAGCTGCAGATTTAGGAGCTTTTTAATTATCCATGTGTAAGGAAGGGAAGAAACTGTGATGATTTTCCTTTCGTGCTGAGGGGAGTCCTTTTCAGGCTGCTGCAGGAAGTGACACAAAACCCAGTGACACTGAAACAGAGGTTGGGGGGGTTTTGCTTAAGTTAGCCACATGAATTAAACATTTGCCATGATACAAAGAGCTAAGAAAATGTAAATTTCTGGAGCCATCTACTGATAAAGGACAATACTAAGGGGAAACCAAAAGATGCAAGAGAGAGATAAAGAAGCCTCCTGTCTCCAGACTAGTAAAATCAACAAAACTCACTCAAGATAACACCAAACAACCAGAGCGCAGGCACAGAGGAGAAAAGTTCAAAAGTTCAACTTGAAGAAAACTGGCCTTTGACCATGAAAGGGAGCCTTTCTGGGACCACCAAAATGAAGGAGGCATGCGCAGAAGGGTGTGAACCTAATTAACATACAAGGCGAGAACAGGCAGGGCCAAGAGTTGAATATGCATGAAAGAATTATGTAACCAATACATATGGAATGCCTTTGTAAATAAAAATGTGGTTCAGGCTGGGGTAAGTTACACAAGTCTTTGGAGAATTATCTCCCTTGTGTCCAGCGCTGTTTACATACCCACTTCATAATAATCAAAAGTTACAGAGTTTTATTTATTCCGTATCATTTCAACATGAGTAAGTAGGCTCTTTTCCCGGAGCACAGAAAATGGAACAGATTTTCCTTAAATGTTCTCACGAACATACCTGTTGGCTAATAATGAAGTGGAAAAGCATCTTCACCTGAAAAGCCAGCTTGTCGTGGAAAGGGCTAACCAAGTGAAAAGAGAGTGGTGAAACAGAAACTCTTTTGAATCCTGAAGTCCACTTTTTGACTTCATGTAGACCCTGTACAGGGTAGACCCCGTAATTTCTACCCAACGTTGCCAGGTATTCCAATGCTGTGTACCTTTACTTCACTACTGTGCAAAACTACCAACTTTCACTTCATCTTACTGAAAAGAAGAAACGTAGTTTTTACTGTTGAAATGTAATTTTTCAAAGAAAAGTGACAGTCTGCTTGAAAACCACACATTTTGGAAAACGGGTCCTGAAGCAAATACGAAGTGCTGCCACCCGATGCATGGACCCACACACATACACATACATAGAAATGAAGGAAAAAGAACACTAATGTCTACTCTTGACTTTCTCTGTAGATTTCTCCAGGCTCAGTAGTCTTGCTGGGTCTAGCAACGGAATGATTTGGGTTGATATTGCTTCTATGGAGATGCTTGAAGGTACAGATGAAAAGGCTTCCAGCAATGAACATACTGAAAGTGGATGGAAGGAGCTCAAATCCTTTCTCCTGAACTTCCCACACACTCTTTTTGTGTGAAGAATATGGTCATCTGCGGCTGTGTAATTTCCAATATCTTGAACAATGCCTGGAATGATAAGCACCTATTGGTTCTAATGATTGGCAACTTTTGGCAGGCATTTAAGAGATTTTTAAACAACCCTTAATCCCTCGCAGCTGTGACTGAATACAGACCAAAAGAATTGGCATTCCCTCTGCATCCTTTGACTTTAAATATAATCACTTGGTGGCAGTGATCGGGTACATTGTCTTTAACAGTGGAGGAAATTAGCTTTAATTTCACAAAGTGATTGCATCTTGGCTTTCAGAGATGCCTATTGCAAGCCTATTCAACACATCCCTCAGTCCTTAGGCACAGAACAGCACCATAAGCAGCAGAACACCACTCCATGAGCTACATCTGTAACTATCTCCCTGAATAGCTAAAAGGTAGCTTTGGCCTACTGGCTCAGGAAACATGGTACTTCTCACAGTGCTTTATCCAGCATTACGTGTGTGAAACCAGACTTTGCAGTGGGACTTGGTTGTGGAGCATGACCTGGAAATGGGAACAGCATGTTGCACCTGAAGTCTGTCACATGCCCCCAGTGCTTTATCCGTACTATCACTAGAGCCCCTTCCCTTTTTCTCCTGTTTGTAAAATTTCCCTGCTTTGGGTTTCTTTAGTGCTTGCTTTGCTGTAAACATGTATATATTGGCTTTCTTGAGTCAGGGGCCAAAGAGGGCTATAGGAAGACCACAGGTAAATACAACTGTAATTTCGAGTCACAGGTACATTGAGCAGTTACAGTAAGAAGACAGTAAATATAATCATTACACAGTCAGTCCATTTTCATATTTTATAACACCTCAGGGCAATAACTGGTTTGATGGGGCTGTTTTAAAATCATTACCCTACTATTTTCTTTATCACATCCATTCAATTTCCCACTAAAGATTAAACAATCCACTTGAAGGAAAATATCTTTTCATTAAAGTCACATTTAAGAAAAACAGGTACTGAGCTTTTGAGGAATTAAGTATTTACATTCATATGAAAGAATTGCAACAGAAAAAAGCATATTTTCTTTCAGGCATTGAAAATACAGCTGTGATTTAGAGAATACTCTCTCCACGGTAGAAGAAATCATGATCTTTCTCTCCCGTGTGAATTCTTCCCCTCGCATGCACACTGCACTCTTAGCCAGAGAGGAGACCACAAACATGAGTTAGCTAAGTGAGCTTTTCTCTATTAAATGTTACAACTCAACTTTCAAAACAACTAAGTGCAAACACTTGTTGGCCAGTTAAAAGAAACAAGTCAGCAAATGAAACACGTTAAATCACTTTGCGTATTCACTACACCAAAATAGCTAATACAAGGTGTAGTTGATAGCAAAACAACTTGGACTGACTCTGCAAGGGATTGCCCCTGTGGCATTGTGACCTCATCCCATGCCAGAGAGCTCTGCATTCTCACAGCATCCCTGAACCAGTCTGGCACCAGAGTGGCTTCATGGGGGGATTTTGCATGGGGGGCATTAGTGGGTTGTAGGGAGAGAAAAGGGTACAACTAAACACTCAAACACTTGCAGCTCCCAAAAGAAAAAGGAAACTTGCACGTCCCTTGTGTGTTTTGGGATCCTGCATGTGCATGTGTAGTTTGAAAATTGGGACTATTTGTAAAAGGATGTTGCAAAATCTGATTTGTACAGTAATATTTTTTAATATGTCTGATCTGATTTATCTGTTGTATTGTTCACATTGATCTTGAATATTTAGTTGACTTTGATGGGCAGTTAATTACATGTGATTAAGTAAAACAATAAACTGCTTCAGTACCAATCTGGTTTAAACAACATGAACTGTGCAATTTTTCCCTTTAACACTCATTACACAATTGTCCATTTTTGCAGACACATGAAAGCTACAACCATGGACTATACCCGACAGGGAGACCAATTACATACATATAGTGCTGAGAGATAAACTTCCCTCTTTGTTACCCATCCCCAAGACAGAAACAAAATACTTTATTACTTCCCCTCTTTTGAGGGGACTTTGTGACACCTGCGGCACCCTCTGTGAGGTAAGGAGTCAAGTGAGCAAGGCTGCCTGATGTCCCAGCAGAAGCAGGCAGACTGGAGATACAGTGGCAGGTCTCAATTACATGAACCCTGGCCATGCATGCCCATACTGTCTGGCCCCAAGCCCAGCTCCTGCTATTCCACATGTACCTCAGCAGTTGTCAGCACCTCCAAATCACTTGTGTCCCAAGAGGCCATGACTGACTTCCTAGAGAGTCTGTGCTCTGTCCAATGCTTTTGGTCACAATAGCTGTTTTCAAGTGCGAGGGACTTGTTTTCTGTGTGAGGGACATCTCATGACCCTGGATGACATCCCCAGAAGGCAGCCTTTTCATTTCACTTCAGCTGTGAGCAACGTTTATGCTGAGAACTTGAGTTCTCCCTTGGCTTGCTGAGTCTCTGATGTACTTAGGGGTTTCAGTGTCTCCAAGTGCTTGCACAAGTTATTTTCATTGCCATCATCGGATGCTCTTCTGGATGATGATGTGATGTCAAGTAATGTTATGTCTAGAGAGATATAAAAAGACTGGTTTTAATACACAGTGTCACTTCTTTCTTTATCTTACCCAGTCTCAGCTCTGGCAATTAATGCTCCAGCTCAGAGGTTCAAACTTCCCTTTAGGGCCACTGGGAAAACACTTTTGAACTTTGTGAGACAGATCCTCTTCTTTCTCGCTTCTGGAGGTCTTCTTTGTGCCCTCAAAACCTTAAAAGAAAGGCAGAAGCTCCTTTCAATTATCCTGTCATATCATTGGAGGCTCTTGCTCCCAAGAAATGTCTCATCCCAATGAGCATCCAGACAGAGGAAGGGATAGGACATGGCATGCTCCCTGTAGCAGAAATCTCCCCATCAGAGTTCTCCTCCTGTTTGTGGGGAAATTCCCAGTGACAAAGTCTATGTCCCTTGAGCAGCAGATGGGCAGTTGCAAAACTTCTTGCTCCTTGAAATGAAAGCAGCACATATCCTACTTGCCACTATGCTACCAAATCTAAAGGCATCAGTGATTGCCTCAAGAAAATGACTAGGAAAACAGTGTAATAAAAGATGCTCTTAGGTCTGCACCCAATCAATTCCTGAGACAGGTACTATGTTCAGGATCTCGCAGCAGTCACCCATACCCCTTCAGCTATTTTTCTCTGAATTAATATTTCTCTGCCTCTACAGTTCTGAAGCAGTATAACCTTCTGAAATGCAGTGATTTCCCTATTGTTCTTATCTTTTTCATCTTCTTTGTCTGTTCTTGGTCCTCTACAAAAGGAAACCTCTTCCTCTGGGGCCAAAGTTGGGACATTTTATTTCCTGGAAACAGTCAGTTGTCACATTTCAAAAAGCATTTGGTACTTGTCTACAGCAGAGTGTACATCCCCCTGCCCCCCAGGGCACTGTGTGGGGAGTGGGCAGATTGTCCCTCCTTTATGATCACACATTGTGTTCACTAACCTTACCAAGAACTCCATTGCAAGGTTCACATGAGATCTCAAGCCCTATTTCAAGCCTTTTTAAATTATTTTATAGACCAGTGAACACCACTTTGTCTTATATTCCTGCCTTATGGTGGACATTCTTTTGTCCTTAAAAGTACTTACACACAAACTGTGAAAGGATCTAACAAACAACAATAACTACGGTCTGATGGAAAGTTGAAGCCATGTGTATGAGAAAGAAAAAAAACCAGTAACAACAAAAGAAGTGCAAAACTGTTACAGTGTATACTCTGTATTTATTTCTATGTTATATGTTAATAATATATGGTTCTGTAATCCCCCGATTGGAATATTCTGGAAACCCCTATTTCCCAAACACAGTTGGATTGTTCCAAAGGTTGTATCCCCTCCTCAGTGTAACCTTACCTTCACCCCTCCCACTTCTCCCCAAATATGAACCCAAACACCTCCCTGCCCTGGACCTAGGGGCGTGACCCCTCCCTAAACCACTTCTACCCCTCCCTAAACCACTCCTACCCTCTTTCCCATTGGCCATTCCCAACCCCCTCCCAGAAGTTTGGACACCTTTGTAAGTCCATGTAACAAGAAGTCATCTGGCTTTTTTTTGTGGATCCCCCTTGGGATTCGGTGTCCTCTGAGGCCATATTGGCAGCAGAGAGGCAATAAACTCAAACTACATCTACAGCAAGAGCTGCTTGTAACCTTTTTACTCGCTGTCACTGTTCTCCTGGACAGGGCTGGCAAAGCTAGAGCTCAGCCTGCCTTCTCAGTAGGTGATACCTAGCTAGACTCCTGAAAGGGAGCCTGTTGCTGGTATTGCCCCAAATGTCTGCTGCAGAGCCTCCTGGGTGTCCTAAGCCTAGCCAGGGTGGAATCTGGACCAGAACCGAACCAGGACTTACAGCACAAAACCAATTAAAAATGCATTCATCTTGTTCTAGCTTGTTCATCACAATTCTTGCTGTGAAGGGGCTTGCTAGTATGGCTGAGCATCTATGATTTCACTATTTAAGGCCAGTAGAAGGGGCAATTGGAATTTCTTCCCAGCCTTGTCACTAATAGGCTTTTTATGTAGAGCATGCATTGTCCTGAAAAGTTTTTCTTTCCAAGTAGCCCATGATAAGAGATTTGTTGTTTTATACTAAACCCACTTCACTCATTTCAGTCCAAAAGCTTTGCTATCCTTCTTTCTTGTATTTAGAAACAGCACTGAAGTTTATACATCTGCTTGGATGCAGACCTACTCCTTGGTCTTGGCATTTCCATGGTCCCAGGCAGAACTGTGCTCTTCTGCTCAAAAATTAATAGCCAAGAGAGGCAGAGAATTGGCATGTGCAAATTCCAGTCCTAGGTCTTGCCTAAATGCAGAATAGGGGCAGTAAGCTATAGACAGATCCTTGAAAATATTTTGTCACTGGCTTTGCTGGACTAGTGTATGGAACAGGAATATTTAAACCAAGGTTGAATCAAACCTCTTAAGATATTCCCTCACCAATAAGTTCTTATTCTTCATAGTTAGTCCTAAAAGTGATTCATTCTGAAGGCAAAAGGGGGCTTTTCTGCAAAGTGAGAAAATGCCTCCATCTGACACCTCGTTATGCAAACTCAATTGCATAAGAAGCACTTCGATATTGCAGTGAAGGGGCATATTTCCTGGTAGGTGCTGATCATTTATGGCTTTGAAATTCATTTTGGCATGTTTGTCCTTGCACTTGAATTTAGCAAAGTGCCCTTAGCACATGCCTCGATTGGGACCAAAATTCTTACCATATGTAAGGTGCGAGTTGGTTCACCTTTAAAACTAAATTAAAATGTTGAATTGTGTAACCTTCAGTGTGTCCCTCCAGATGAAAATGACTCAGTGTTACCCCAGTAGATAAATCTCCTTGGAAAGTTCATGCATAAACTGCATTTAAGGAAAATAGCTTCTAATTATGCAAAGATATTAACAACCATCCCATCTGATTGTAATGAGGATAATTTACATTATTCCCAAACAAAAAAGCTTCTATAGAAGAGAGTTATGGCTGATACGCATTTTGCTACAGTCCAGCTAATGATCAGAAAGTCATTATTCTGCTTTCTTTACAAAAGTTCTACTGCTCAAAAAAGTCAGAATGGCTGAAGGTGAATGGTATGTCTGACAACATATTATCACTACATAACCCTCCATCATTCACCATCACAGTTTCTTAATTTATTTTTTTTTATAAGCTTCCTTCTGCTCTTTGTTTGGTTCTCATGGAAGTACATTGTTGGACTTATATTCCAGGTTTTTCTCAAACATGCTGCAAAGGACTTTGAATGTATTATAATCATGGGATTATTTTGGTTGTGTCAGAGGATGGTAAAATCTTGTACCAGTATTATGTGGTGAAGCAGAAAAACACCTTATCTGTTAGGATCAAAGTGATCAATCAATTTGAGTTATGACATTCATAGATGATATAATATAGGGAAAGTTCATGTATGAAAGTTTATGTTTAACAGCATGGTTTATGAGCCTATATGGGGTGTATGTACACACTGCATAATAAATAATCTCTTAGTGCTGTGAGCTGAAGTTTCAAAGCAGCCTAAGAGAGTCATGCATCTAACTCCCTTACGTTTTTGAAACCCCAGACACAATGTACCAGAAATAGGAAAGGGCATAGAATAGTAATTACAAGCATATTTTGAAATGTACAGAAGGAAAAAATTGAATTCAGGGCACTGTAAATTGAGGAAGGAGAGAATGATGAACTATGTTTTTTGGAGCTAAAAGACCAATATACTTTTGTTGCCTTGAAAGTTTATATGAATTATCTGGCAATCATACAATATGCTGGTAGCAGTGTTTTCTTTGCAGAAATCTCTGACTCCATTCAAGGTTTGATAGTTTATTTCCTTTATGGAAAGTAAAATTGGATAGAGGGCAGAGACAAAGACGTGCAGCTGGTGGGTATGCAAGTTTCTTCTTGTTTTCTTGTATGAACTGAATATTATTTAATAGGCTGTACCCATATTAGAAGCTGTGGTGAGGGATAATGAAATCTTTCAGCAGCACATGGAGAATCAGCAAAAGAAGGTAGCTTCTCTGCTAGTGTTGATTGGCATCATTAATAGAAATCAGCACAGAATCCATGGTTTTCACTAGCTAAGAATCTCATCCAGAGTGCTTAAATCTCTTCTAGCACATAAACCAAACTAGCACAAGGTTTGTGTCTGTTATGACCAGGTAGCAGTTGGCTGAAAATTCCAAGCTTTATTGCAAATAGGTATAATGTAACTTAGTTGGAATTAACAGGCAGTGTATCTGTACAGGTGTGAAAAGAAATACCTGACTTTGGTTTCATGTTAAGCTATGTATTCCTTTATATCTAGCCATTTAAGTGTTAGCTAAAACCAGGGTTTATTTTACTGTCTACATATTCTGTATGTTTCTGTATATGTATATTTTGTATGTGGAATTTCTTTGTGCATTGCCAGTAGTAATGACATTCAAAGGTAAGTAATTTCTGTGTCTGAGGGAGAATTCCTGGGCTAATTGCAGAGCCCACAACACTGAAAAATATGGCTCTTCCATTAACATAATTTCAAAACCCCAGTGAGGCTACTTGAGCTTTCATTGATGATAACAAAGAAGTGAACACTGGAATCAACAATATGGATTTGTGTATTATGCTCAGCTGCAATTTCCTGGGGAATATAACTTCTGATTGAAATGTTTCCTGTGTTTGGGAAATCAATCCATGATGGAACTTGCATGGATTCTCTACTCTCCAGTAAAAGGTTGTCTCCTTTTGCAGTTTTTTTCCACATTTATGGCTCTCTTCTTCCTAGACAACTATTTTCATTAAAAATTAGGAGCTTAATTACCTTCTATGTCTCTTTCTACTAAATTGGATTGAAATCAGGCAGCAGATTCAACAGTCATTGTTGGGAAGGGATTCAAAGTCACACAGACTGACTATGTGCATTCTGTGTACATAAGGAAAAAGAATAAAATAAAGAAAATCCTAATTCAGGCATCTGAAACTGCAATCATGTGACCCTTAAGCATTCTTTCCACTCATCTTCTCTCCTCATAATAGTTTACTGGCTCCTGTCCTTTAATTCTTTGTCTCACAGATGAAATTCTTTCTCCTTGTTCCTACTCCTGCTTTTCTCTTGGAATTGTCTTTCTTATCATTCCCTCCCTAAAGTTTCATATCTCAGTAGAATTGCTTCTGCTCTGGGGTTACAATCTAGAAAACAAGGCAACAGGAATTTTGCTTTGAAATGTCAAGACCGCCTGAACAAACCCAATGCATTCAGTAGGAATGCCTTTCCCTCCCCCCCTCCCTATGTTCTCTTAATTGTTCATCTCTATTCAAAGCAATTTCCTCAGCACACACATTTTCATTAAATGTAATGAAGGAGGGACAATTTAGCATCCCACCTGTGACAACTCACTGATTCAGATCATGATGACCTATTGTGAATACTTGGGCTTCAGTCAAGATTTTGATTAGTGAGAAGAAGTAACCTCTGCATAATTAAGATTGTAGCCAGAATTTATTTCTTATGAGCCAGTTTAATTTAAAAGTAAAAGTCCATTAATTAGGTAATATATGAAGGCACTTCCATAGCACTCACTGGCAGAATTTCTGAGAATCTATAGTTCGTCTCACTTCATATTCTGAAAAGTTTGTCACTTGTTTAGTTTCCGGAAGGGGGGATAATTTATTTGTAGGTACACTACAAGAAAAGCAGAGAAGCAGATTGTGAAATAGGGAGTTTGAAATTTTTGGTGTCAATCATTTCTGGAACAATTTGAAATAATTCTTGCTCTACTGTCACGCAATAGCTCATGAATGGTTTGGCCTAGAAACTTCAAATATGATTTATTCAAAAGGCTTCATCCCTCCTACTCTGCATAGAAAGAGGAGAGGGCTGGTGAACTTGGAAGCTATCCCCTGGAAATGTGGAAACAGCAGAGCCGCCTGATGGAATCTGAAATAGCTTATAGAGTTTGTCACTGATACTATAGGCTTCTGTAGTCACAAAATATGAGAACAGACAGAAACAGCCTGTATTGCTGTGGGAGAGGGAGCTTCGATTTCCTTGTAACCAGCTGTTCTTTTAGTCACAAACCAGCACCAAGTCTTAATACCTAGGGATTATAATCACTATCCCTGCCCCACACAAACTGCACCCTTCTAATTCTGTGGCCCCTCTGTTAGCTCCATAAACCACTGTGCCCTGAGACATACAACCATTTTCCTATTGATTCTTGTTGGTCTCCCAGTCTCATCATCATGGGAGCACTCAAGAGACATTTAGGAGTGAAGAAAAAGAATTTTTCTTCATGATGTATCTTCTACCATCACCATCTTGCTGTTGATGCCACCTAGGGTCAAAAAACTCTCTGAACAAAGCAAACGGCATAGCAGTGATAATAAGTGATTGCAGCTTTAGCAAAAAGGAGTACACAATGAAATCTGAAAAGTAGCTGTCAGATAATTACAGAGCTTTATGCTGCAGGCTGCACATGTGAATTTCATGTGATGTTTATTAAAAAAAATTCATTACAACAGGAAACTTCATTCACTTACTTTAGTGATTGTACATTGAAAATTTGAAGAGTGTTTTACAAAAAACTTTTTAAAAATGTCTGAGGTTGAGGACAGTGTTAATGCAAAATTTACTTCTTCCCCACTCAAAAAGACCCCCCACAAGAACCGAACCAAACCAAAACAACTAAAAACCCTAGAACCCCCAAACAACAACACAACCAACAAAACCACAAAACAAACAACCAAAAAACCCCCCAAACCCACAAAAAACCCAACCCTCTCCCCACAAACCCAGAAGAATGTGAACACATAAAGCTAGGTCTCCCCAAAAGTAAATACAAGCTTGTTACTTGTATCCCAGCTCGTTAACGTTTCAAACTGTCCTTATATCAATTTAAATATGAATAGATAATTGTGTATGAGGGGCATGACTCATCTCAATGGCTGAAGCTGATGGTCAGAAATTGTATCAAAAAAGGTTTGGGGTTTTTTTCAACAGAAAAATGGGACCTTCAATTATAAGATGCTCATGTCTGCTTCTGTGAGTGTGCCAGGTATGAAATACCTTTAAACCCAACTTCTCTTGCATTTTGTTTGGGTAGTTTGCTGTGATATTTCATGCTCTAGTCGGTTTCCTTTTGTCATCATCTAATTCATAAAAGAAGTTTGCTCCCACACTTCCACAACTACAGACACTAGATAAATTGATGCAAATAGTGAATTTGCTACATAGAAGCTGAAGAGATCAGGGACCTAAATGAACTATCAGATGATGTGGCAAAAATGGTATTAGTGAATCATGTTGTTTGGTTTTGTGCCAAAGTACTTTGGCCTTTAACTTTTTCGCCCCTAAAGGAAAACATGAAGACTTTTTCCCCCCTGAATTTTTACGAGAAACTCCTGACTCATCCGGAATATAAACTAGCTTCATGAACTTCAGTTAAATGATGAAGAGATGAGCGGCAGAACAAAGAGTTTCATCTGACAGGAGTTTTGAATAGAAGGCAAAACATAATCAATCTTCACAGAATCACAGAATCTGATGAGTTGGAAGGCACCTATAAGGATCATTGAGTCCAGCTCTTAGCCCAGAATAGGAACACCCCTAGATTCACACCATGTGCCTGAGAGCATTGTCCAAACACTTCTTGAACTCTGTCAGGCTTGGTGCTGTGATCACTTCCCTGGGGAGCCTGTTCTAGCGCCCAGTCACCCTCTGGGGGAAGAACATTTTTCTAGGTATCTAAGCTAAACCTCCCCTGACACAACTTCAGGCTGTTCCCTCAGATCATGTCACTGGTGACCAAAGAGAAGAGATCAGTGCCTGCCCCTCTTCTTCCCCTCACAAGAAAGTTGTAACTGCAATGAGGTCTCCCCTCAGTCTCCTCTTCTCCAGGCTGAATAGATCAAGTGACCTCAACTGCTCCTCATATGGCTTCCCCTCAAGGCCCTTCACCATCTTCATTGCCCTGCTTTGGATGTTCTCTAACAGTTTAATATCTTTGTTATATCACGATGTCCAAAGCTGCCACGATATTCAAAGTGAACCCAGTTCAGAGCAGAGCAGGACAATCCCCTCCCTCGACCAGCTGGTGATGCTTTGCCTGATGTTCCCCAGGTCAGGGTTGGCCCTTCTGGCTGCCACGGCACTGCTGACTTAGATTCAACTTGCCATTGACCAGGTCCCTTTCCTCAGCACTGCTTTCCATCATCTCTTTTCCCAGTCTGTACATACAACCAGGGTTGCCTCATCCAAGGGGCAGAATCTAGCACTTTCCCTTGTAAAACTTCCTGTGGTTGGTGATTGTCCAGCCCTCTATTTTGTTGAGATCTCTCTGCAGGGCCTCCCTACCTTCGAGGGAGTCAACAGTTCCTCCATGTTTTGTGTCATCTGCAAACTTGTTTAGTATCCCCTCCAGTCCTGGGTCCAAGTCATTTGTGAAGGTGTTGAAGAGCACTGGGCCCAAGGTGGAGCCCTGTGGGACCCCACTAGTGACAGGTCCCCTGTCTGATGTCACCCCATTCACTATTACCCTTTGCACCCAACATTTGCACCTTACTCAGTTTTACACTTCCATCCGGCAATGTGTAGCTGTTGAAAACTTCCCATAAATAAATCAAATTGGAGTTATTTTTTCCTACTCTTCAGTGAAAAAAAAGGGAGGTAGTTGTGCTTTTCTGTCCCACAATGGTTCTGTGAATCTGCTGGTGTGCAGGTATGTTTTGAAAGCTTCAAATTATACACCAATTTTTAAGCGAAAAGACAGACAATACTCTGTGTGGAAATCATCAGCAAGTGCTATTTGGAGCAGTTAACCATCTATTTTACATTGATGTTATATATTCTCATCTCTTCACGTTATATATTCTTAACCCATTTAATGTCAACTGACAAAAACCGCATCCATGGATTGAATTAGTGAGAAGTAAGCTGGTAGTGAATTAATGTAAATTCTCTTTAGGAGGCAAGTCATTATTTCTGTTACACACTAAGGTTAAAAAAATGTTGTTAATACTAGATAAAATCTCACTATGTATGTTTCAGGAAAAGCTTTAAATTTCAGGAGCATGTTTTCATTTCTGGAGACTGACATGTCAGATTCTTGCGCCCTAGGCAGTAACTTGCAATTTTCCCCTAACAGATTTCTTCTGGGTTTGCACAGAAATAGCTGCTTGCTGTGTCTTCTAAATCTACCTCCCATTTCTTGAAAACTTGAAAGCAAGAATTAAATGATTTCTTTTTACTCTGCAGACATGTCAGAGAGGGGGCTTAACATACATTTATTTCTACAAACTAGTGATGGTGAATATTACATGTAAGTATGTATTTGCACAGTAGCTCTCAATCTGTAGTTAGTGATGCCTGGACTATTTTTAGATGTAGAAGCAAAGTCTTACATTCCCTGTACCAGAGGCATTAACTATATTTGTCAAATCCATAACTTGAAAACCCTAGTGTCCAAGGAGACAGATGTATAGAAGTTACTATCTGTGGGTCTAAATAGCTTCATATAAACTGCTCAATAATGCAACCAAAAACTGAGATGAAAGCTCATGCCTCCTCCCTTTTCTTGTGCTACCCACCAGTAGCCCTCAGTTTCTTCTCTCCTTCAATACAACCAAACAACTTATCTTCTCCTTCCAAAGGGACCATGCCCTCATCTTTTCTAATTCCCATCATAAGTGTCATTTCTGCTATGGGATATGTTCAAATAAAGAGCTCAGATTTTCTCCTTTCCCTTGACTTTGTACTATCCACCTCCAGGCAGAAATAATAACTCTGCTATGTCTGTAAACAGCCAGCATATGATTAAAGCCACCACAACAAATAAACATGAAATAGCAATGCTTATGAGAGCTTCTTCATGCTGCTAGTGACCAGTTCATTCCTTGTTTTCATTTTGTTCCTTCTGTTGGCTTGAAGTCTTAGGACTGACCTTGGATTTTGAGGGGCAGCTGATGTCAGTACCAAAATTAGCTTTTTGCTTTCTTTGTAATTCCCACAGGAAGAAGATATATGAAATGGTCCTCACAAAAGGCCTGAACCCAGGTGTCGTCTCCTCCTCTATACCTGTGCTGAGTAGCCCTGTTCAATTGACTCTTTTCCTTCTACCTTCCTACGGAGCAGGCAGGCAGATGCTCCCCCTTTTTCTTCACTGACAGAGGCTTTAAGGCCCCAGTGTCTCCAGAGCAAGACTCAGAGAGCTGAAAGCTGAAAACCTGAAACAGCTTTTCAAGGGAACACAATGGTGCCTAGACACTTGATTCCCCTGGAGGGCCACAGTTGGTCTCTGTAATGAGTGGCTGAATGTGTTGTATGTGTACCTATGACTTCTGAAGCTTCATATGTTCTTCATGTTTCTAATCTCAAGTAGCTGAGTTGGTTTTGTTGATGCATGAAGACAGATAGTGACATACTGCTCCATCCTTAGATAAACACACATACACAAGAAAAAACAGAGGGAGTAGAAATAGATAAACAAATGCATAAAAACGATAAGCATAAATATTGCAGATGTAGAGATGGGAAAAATATATGGCAGGCAGATCTCTAGAGAAACAGATGGATAGCCCACAGCAATAAGCAGTAGCTGTCCATGAAAGATAGGCAAATGCAGTGGTAAATGGCTTGTGACTCTTCAAAATTTAATTTTCCATGAAAGCCCATCATGAATGATGCAAAGGCAATACTGAGTAGAAAACTATCCAGCACTACTTCTTTTCTTCTTAACCTGTGGGATGGAGAGTCATCTGACGGGTTACAATAAGCAAACATAAATGCAGATATGCAGAGATATCTCAGACCTGACAGCTCTCAAAGTTTATTGTCAAACTAAATTAGCAGAAGTCTGCCACGTATGAGCAGGCAGAACAGTAGGCAAGATGCCAAAATGTCTGCAGTGAAATCACTGCCTTCCATGGTATTCTTACAACTGTCTTCTCTCCCTTGACCTCCATTTACTACTTCATAAGATATTAAGGTGTCAGCAGTCAAAAACAACTTCTGGGGAAGGTTACAACCACCTTATTTACTTCCTAGTTTCTTTCCTACTTAATTCACTGGTATCTGTCAGTTATGATATGCCAGAGAAAAGGGTAAGGGCCTTTTTTTCTCTGTAGGACTTAAAGAACACTTTAAGCGCTATTTCCAGACTCTGATAAGTGGACTATAGTTGAAGTTGTAACACAACATGTGGAATAGAGATAAAGAAACTACAAAAGTCTGACTTTTCCAATGCCTGTGGAGTGCCTGTGGGGAAGAGAGATGTAAAGAACTGTGCAGTTATATATATATACATATATGCTGGTCCTCAGAGACCTCCTTGTCCTCAGTTTGGAAGCCTTGCTCTCCATTCCCCTTGTTATATATTGCTTTGGATAGATGGACACCCATAATGTGCAAATTTCCCACCACATGAGATGAGAACTGTTCTGTGCACAAGGCAACTGAATCTTTCCTTGAGCTGATGTCTCCTGATTCAGCTACCAGCTCCTTCTTTGGGGTCCTTCTGCCTCATACACATATGCTAGTATGTCAGAGCTTTGCTAGATTGTCCTGTTTGAGTGTTTTTAAGTTAAATATACATTTCCATGTGCACAGTGTTCAGCCCTTCTTGGTAATATGCAAAAAACTGTGAGCTGAAGTCACAGTTCCCAATGGGTAATCCCAAAGCTTTTCAGATGCTAATATCCCTCTATGTCTTTATTCCATTGCATGCCATCAGGCCAGTTTACAGAGATCCCTCTCCTCTCAGCATTCAGTCTTGCCTGATGTCCTCAGGGAAGTAAGGAATTAAATGGAATGTATTTTTAAAAGAAAACCGAGGGAGTCCTCCCGCTGGAGCTGAATAAAGTTGAGAGAGCTCTGTCAGCTGCATGTCTTCACTTTGCAGGGAGCTGTCAGTAAGCTCTTTAAAGTTGGGGCACTTATGCAGGCAAAACAATTGTATGTGTCACTTGTAATCTACGTGCACAAATTGCACCCTGTCAAAAGCAAGAAAATTCATTTTTATTTATATAAATAGATCATGTAGATTTCATTAAGATTAGGTCAGACTGTGGAGTTATCACATAGGCTTATTTGCACTTTTGTTAATCTTCATTTGCAAATGCTGATTAGTGCCACAAACTCTCTTGCTGTTTATTGTAAAATTCTGCTTCTCTTCTTTTCTTCCTGTCAGGAAGACTCAGGAGGAGGGAGAGGGGACTTCAAAGCCAGTAGCCAGAACCAGAGGGAACAGGAAAATGGATTTTCTTGTATTAGGAAAGGAAGGGAGGGCAGGAGAGAGAAGCTCACGTGGTGCCTTACCATCCTGGGTGGAGTAGGCTCAAGCAGGACCTCCTGACAATGAAGCAGTGGTGCAAAACCAGTGCAGATCAGTAGGGACACAGAAACTACTCAAAACTGGGCAAGTGGCGCTTCCCCCTTGCTTTCCAGTTCTTACATCCCTCTGAGCAGTAATACACAAATCAATCCTGGTGGCCCATCAGCTGATATGTTGTATGCTTGTTATCTGCAGTTTGCTCTTCTTCCATTTTCTCCGGAAGGAAAAGGTTCATACTGAGTATGCTATGTTATCTTTAAATATTTCTCTTGGGTCACTAAATTTTGTGCTTTACATGGACTGACATCTACAGTGGTGTAATCATCTAGCTTTCAGATTAAAAAAAAAAAAGTGATTTAATAGATGTCATCCTGTAACAGATACTTGTTCATGGTGCTAACTCTTCTGGAGAAACTGGGGCTGCAGGATGAAAAACCAGAGAGATGGAAGGCAGTGTGAAAAGAAGGAAGCATCAGAATGGGAATGCCAACAAAATGTAAGGAGTGTTGAGGGAGGAGTGTTGGGCCATGGGGAAGCAGTGAGTGATGGTGGAGGGGATCAGTACATGCACATGCATAGCAAATGCTCTCACACCAGACCTGGAACCCAACCCTTGTCCAGACAAGCTTGCGTATGTTTTTTTCATTGTGTTTTGTTCTAGTCTCTCCTTCCTGCCATGCTGTAGCAGAATCCCATATGAATTGCAAAAGGAGAAATCTTGTCTCCTCTTTTTTTTTTTTTTTCCCTAAACCTTTCCTTTTTCCTAGATATTCTTTCATATCTTCATTTAAATGCTGACTGGTCTTCAAACTCGTTCCCAGCAGTATCTGGTAACTAGGTCACTTCTTTAGCACCTAATTGTGTTACCAAATACTGAACAAATACATCAGGGTATTTAAAGTACATGAGGAGTGTGGATTTGCATAGTCAGCATTCAGCTTCCCCCAAAACCCATTCTAGAATAATGGCCCTGGATTGCTCTTCAGTGACGAAATCCATTACTGCATGGAGGAAAAATAAAACTGCTTTCCAAGGATCCCAAAGGTGGAGACTGTGGGAAGCATGTGCAACGTTTTTCAAAGAATATATTATCAGCAATTTTTTTTCTTTTATAAGTAATATGCTAGAAGAAATTGTAAGTAACAATACAAAATTATATTTTGTGAATGTACTCAGGGGTAAATCCTTAGTGAAACCTTATCTATCTTGAGTATTCAAACACATCAACTTGCAGGGCATGATGGCAATTACTGTACTACATATATTCAATTTGCACCTGTATATACAATATTATCTTCCATAAGGAACAGTAAACTGCAGAACATATTTCAGTAAACACTATTCTGAGTAAACAGAAATGGCTTGAGTGTGCACTTCTGTGCATAATAATGTAACAATGAAATATTGTTCTGACAGAGCTGCTGAGCGTAGTGGAGGTCACCTCCTCTGAGAAGTTCCTCAGCAGATTCATCTTTAGAGGCTGGGAGAGACAGTCTTTAGTAGTCCTGGTGTCTTCCAGCCTGGGATGAGAAAGAAGGTGTTCCTTTTGTACAGGTAAATTAAAGAAAAAAATGAAGGTAGTTCCATTCTTCTGGTAGAGACTGTGCTACAAATCCAGAGACAGCCCAATCTATCCATGTATACCCATTTTGATGCATGTATACGAATACATATTTGTATAGTTATACATATTTATACATATGACTAAAATCCTATGTCCCTTTATATTTCAGATGAATGTCCAGCCATGTTAAAGGTTGTGTAAGCACACTGCTTCCCCTCCCCACCCTTTTAATGTGACTTATTACAGGAACACACTGCTAGACATCAGTCAATTACATCCAGCAAGCTGGATAGGATCTGCTGTATTAGCATTGGAGAAGCTGCAGTAAAAACCAGTATTCAAGCCTGGAGCATAACAGGAATATTTTGTATAAACTCTTCACAGAACATGCTGATTCATCAAAATGAAGCTTTTTGCAGAAAAAGGCTAGCTCCTCTGGCATTTTCCTTTGGCATTATATGTCGGCTTCTTTTCGATTAAAATGTTTTATTTAAGAGATCAAGACAACCTTTCTGTTTTAGAATAGAATGCAAATTCTAGTTTAAAAAAGAAAAATTAACACATCTATTTAAAAAAAATCCGTATTATGAAATGTTCAGGAGAGATCCATTCACTCATTCAATTGGACATGTGGAAAACTGAAACATCAGCATCCATCTCACTTGAGGTGGGATTTTTTTTTAAACACTTATCAGTTTTCATGATGTTATTAAAATTCTTTTCTTACTCAACTGCACGTGTCTCTCTAGTTACAGTACTCTTCTGCCTGTGTTCCTTCCCTCTCGGCAGAAGTTCTGCACTGTATGCAGTGACATTTCCTAGCATAAGCATTATATTCCCTCTTAAAAGACACCCTTGTATTGAGGAAAGAAAACTCCCACAGAATGTACACATACAGTTTTGGAAGCATGTCTTTTTCTCTTGGCTTCCTCCCCTTTGCGTACCTCATAAATGTTATGCTGAAAGTTTCAATACCAAATTCTCTACTGATACAAGGAAGTTAACGTTCATTGTAATCAAGACATCTGTACTTCTTTATACCAGTAAAGAATTTGTTCTGGCTTATAATTTTTTTTAAACGATGCCTCTTCCTACTGCTGCCATCCAGGCTTCCTGAACTGAAACCATTCCCCCTGCTCCTTTTGATGCTGCTTCACCACGGAGGCCAGAAAGCCAAGGACTCAGTGGTGGAAGAGCCATCAGTTTTAATTTTTAATTGCCATGCAGAGAACCAAGAACACCTGCAAAGTCATGGGGTGCAATGGGGTGAGAGGCTCAATTCCAGCTGAGGTGGAGGTGGGGGTGCGGTATGAAATTTCCAGCAGAGACGACAATAGACTTTATCTGAAGAGACAATAACTTTTGACACACTTTAACTCAATCACTTACGATTATCTGACTTAACCCTTGAGCAATAAGGATAAAGGGCTCTTTTTAAATTGACTTGAAGTCCACGTAGAAAGGTTTCAGCAGTTCAGTTAAAGTAATTTTAAACCTGATTATTTAAATCAATGCCACTTTTGTGTGCAGACAAGATCTAAGTGTTATGCTTTGTGGATGTAGTGAGTCCTACAGAAGAAACTGAAATGGCCAGTTTTTCTCCCAATCACACTCCTCTGAGATTGAGAAAGGAGCTTTAGAAGATTGAAATTTTACTTTCTTGGGCACTGTTGTATTCAAGATATTCCAAAGAGCTTTTCAGTAATAACCTGAAATGCTGCTGCTACAGAGACAGCATAGACAAACACAGAGGCTCTTAATTCAACAGCAATGGCTCCAAAAGAGCTGTGGAGGTTGAAGTCTCTATTACTAAAACAAAGACCGCTGGCAATCTGCCTTAGAAGTCTCTTCTCTGGGACACCCCTGTGGATGGCCTTCATATTAATGAGCCTGAATTTCCATCTGACACCGGATGCTGTTGCAGCAAACTTCAGGAAGCAAACTTAGATGCATGGGATGGGTCCTGGGACATTAGGTGAGGATGTTGTGAAGATGGCCAAGAATACAGTCCTCCTGGGGAGAAGCAGATAGGGAGACAGAAGCCAAGAAACCAACTAACATTGCTGGCAGCAAGTGAATGTGTTATGTTTTTTCCAAATTCAAGCTGCAGTGAAGGACTTCTAAACCTTTTTTCTTGGGCTGCCTTGGTGCTTGGCAGCTAGACAGAGAATGAAGGCTGCTGCTGGGTATACAAACAGTCAGAACCAGCCTGCAGTTGTCACAGACACACACAAACACCATTGCGTCACCTGGAGGCATCCCAATTAAATGGAATTATCATCCTCACCAAGCCATACTTATCACTATTAAATGTCATTAGGCTTAAATTAGGTTTGCTCCAAGAGACGTCCTGAATAAACGAATTTTCTGATTAAGTCCAAGCGGCATGTACTTTAATAAACTGTTCCATACTCACACACTTTTCCTAATTTTATTGTTTCCTTGACTCCAACTTTCTGCCTGTCACAGCAGTAAGCCCTTGGTTAAACCTTAAGTGCAAAAGCTGTGCCTATAAAAGCCCTTATATCTTTGAAATGTCATTTTCACATTTTATTAAAGGGAAAAGAGCTTGTTTCAAAAATCAGGACCTTGGTTATGTAGGAAAAATGGTATATGCAAAGCTAAAGCTAACAGAATCAGGTTAGCTAGATAGAATTGGCTAGCTAGATTAGAATTGGTTAGGGAATCAACTGAAATCTTCTTCTGGAGACTGACGGTTGCTAAAGGGGTGAGTGCAGATTGTGTACAAACAATCACACAAGTACTCTTACTTTTCCTGTCAGAGTTCCTGCTCATTCCCTCAGGACTGGATGGGGATGAGCTCAGCCTGACTTTTCTCTGCATGGATGTTTAGGAGTGTCACAGTATGAGTTCTCTGTTCCATTGATTATTTCCTTTTCCTTCCTCCACATCTGGTTGCAAATTACCAGATGAGAAACTTGAAAACTTCTGGCATTCAACCATAGAGACTGAATGGATTTAAAGTGTTTCAATTGATGATACAAAAACATTGAAGACAAACATCAAGCATCAGACATTTCTAAAAAATTGTTTGTGTCAAGAAACTGGAAAAGAAAAGCAGAATAGAAAATGCAGGGGGAAACTATTTCTCTGAGTGTGCAAGAGGAGACAGATTGGGAATATAACCCAGAATGGCACAGGAGCTTCATGGAAAGCAGCCAGGTTCAGAAAAGGGCGTGTTACAGGCCAAGGTAGCTCATCATAATCTTTTCTCTTTTTTTACAAGATAGTATCCACTACTAACTACAGAGCACCTCATTGACGAATCCATGAATCTAACATCCTGGTGCCTCATCAGCTCCAGCTCATTGTAACACTCTTCTGCCCTGTACTCATGTAACTTCCCAATGACAGGACACGGCCTGGAAGTGCACGAACCTCTGGGGAGGAAGAAAACACAACTTAATGCCGCGGTCCCTCGGCTGATGCAAACCCCTTTTCAGCCCCCATAGCCCAACCAACAGCGGCCGAAGGGCACTTCCGCAGCGAGTGGGGCGATGACCCAGCGAAAGCCCCTCTATTTCAAGGAGTCCAGCCAGGCAGCACCTCAGGGCAGGCAAGGCTGAGTCAGACCAGCAAGGGTGTGCAGCAGCGGTGAGTAAAGGGATGCAGGCGACCCTTTATGGTTGAAGCAATCTGGGTTTATTTGCACTCTGTAGCCAACGTGACCACAGAGTCCTCTAAGCACCAAAGGAAGCAACCAGAAAGGGCCAAGAAACTTCCTGTGGATTAGTTTATAAAGGGGGGTTGAAACCGTGGGAGGAGTAAGGGAATAACCAATGGGAGAGAAGAGTAGGAGTGATTAGGGAAGGGATTACATCATTGGAAACCAGGGGCCTACTAGGCAAGCCAATGGGCTACCGAGTAACAGGGAATGTTCCAGGAGGTAGGAGGGATTGGGTTACATATATGGGGTAAGGTAGGAGGAGTAGGGACAAAGGATACATTTGAAGTGGGGATTCAAACTTCAGAACAAACCAACTGTGTAGGGAGCAGGGGGTAACAGAACTATCCAATATGAGGGTAACAGAACCATACGTTACAGAAATGAACTCGAAACATGCACCACCACAGCTTAAGTCTTTATGTTCAAACATAACTGGTAGTCCCATCACCCTGAATAAGCTGATACCAACCAAGAAAGTGCACAGGTAGACACAAGGCAAAAAAAAGAGTTAATAATTAGGGTGGTAAAGCATCAGAACAGATTTCTCAGAGGGGTTGTGCAATCTCTACTTCGGCAAATTTGCAGGCCTCTGACCTGCAATGTCAGACAACCTGCTGCTCTGAGCAGTTACACAAAGGAGCTACTCACCTGGCTGATCTTGGAGTCTGCTTTTATACTGCATGAGGCCCAGTCCAGTACCTCTGAGGAAGGGAAGGAGAGTACAGAAAACAACTACCCTGCTTCTCTAAAAAGTGCTGGGAACTTCCTATGGATGTGCCAGATAAAGGCTGAATGAGTCAGTAGCCTTTCATCTGTGGAGCTCAACAAAGGCACTGAACAGCTCTGTTGCTGCTCAAACCTGAGTGACATATGAAGAAATAAAGAAAACAAGAATGTCATAATGCATTACAAAACTGAATAATAAAAATTGCCTTCATCATAGCTCTCTTTTATCATAGATTTTATTCACATAGTATTCCCCCTCTTACAGATTGAGAAAGTAAGGCATAGAACAGTATAGCAGTTAGGCACAGCATTACCTAGAGCAAGGAGCTGAATCTCAGTTGCCTCACCCCTAATCCAGAAATTGGAGAAAATGAAAAAATTAGAGGTGATCTAAGTAAAGAGACTTCTTTTCTTGACTTAGATTGTCATAGCAGTTGTTTAGGCTGGCTTAAAGACAAAATACATACATTGCCTTTGCCATGGATGCTGAAAATATGCTCTGTGTCACACCTATGCATGGAGGACACTTGCCTGGACTGTGCATCTTGCCCTCACCAGAGCTGTCAGTCACAAATAGACTGGAAATTACAGGTCCTTCTTTGGATTCATGCTGTCCACATTAACATGTTCAGAATAAGCTTCTTATTTATTTTAGACTTTGCAGAAAAAATCCCAAGCTGAATGCTTCCCTAGACGCCCTTATACAGCATAAAAGCCTTTCTTAACCTTGTGATTTTCCACAGCTGCCTCAGGTGTCTGTACTGCTGCAAACAGCAATTAGAGGACAGGGAACTTGTCTGTCAAGCACAGATCCAAAAGACACTGTGTGTATCCCTCCTCTTATTTGCTTTCCAGCCAACAGAAAACACCCCATGATCAAGGTATGCACTTTGCCTTGGAAGTCCTTTCTCTCTCATGAATGTAAATATTGTTCATACATAAAATAATTGAATCCTCTAGCCACTCATTTGAGTGGACAAATACAGATCGAAAGCTGCATTCTTATGTCCTAGTATGTTCACCCATGTCCTGCAACTAGGGTCTTGTTTGACTGTCTTTAGTCTGCCCTCCTCTCAGTGTCTTAGATCCTCTAAATCACTTCTGAGAGGCAATAAGCCTTTCTGCACTGAGTGGCTCTAGGCATTTCACTCAAAGATGTCCTTCATCCAGGAGCAATGAATAAAACTTCAAGAGCAATTCCCTTGGCTAGGAAGACTCAGGCCGATTTTGCTCTTGAAGTAGTATTAAATTGCAGTATGTGTTGAGCTAGATTACAATGCATTCCAGGTCATCTTAACAAAATACTGTGTATCATGACACAAATGATGGGATATCCAGCTCTGCTTTCCATTAGATTAACACTGAACAAATTGTCTTTGAAAAGACAGCTTTCAAAGGAAGAAAAAAGTTCGAAGTACCCACATTGTCTTTAAAAAAGACAGAGTAAAGCAGGCTGGGATTTGTTCTTAATTGATATTACTGCAGTACTGCAGTAGCACTGACTATATGTAGTATTTATTATCTTTATGTCCTGGAATATCTAACTGCACCATCTCTGTTGCATTGCACAAAGCTAATGGCACGTTTTTGATGGGCAATATAAGTACATATTGGTTTCCTAAGAAACAAGAGCTGAAGCTGAAACTTATACTCACAGTTTCTAACATCATCTGCAATTGATACAAGCATCAGAGCCTTTTGATTGTGCTTTCCACAGCTCAGCTTTACTCTCTGCTTATTTAAGTCTTCCATGAAAATAAAATGTAGTCACATCTTGTTTACCAGTATTCCTACATATCAAGAGGAAAAAACCAGACTCTTCACAGTGGTACATGGAAGGAGGAGACACGATGGACATAAACCAAAACAAGAAAGGTTCATATCAGACATAAGGAAAAACTTCTCACATTGAAGACAGACAGACTGTCCAGAGGGAATGTGCATTCATTTCCCCATCCTTGGAGGTTTTGAAGATATGAATGAGTACAGCCATGAGAAATATGTTTTGATCTTTTCTTTCTTGTAGTAAATTAAATATTATTAAGTCAAACAGCTTCCGGCTGAGCTATAACATTCTTTGATGTGGTAATATACTGCCACAATACAAATGGCAAAAGGCACCTAATGGAGGTGCCAAAGAGGAGTACAATCCCAGCTGCTCTCCCTTAACTGTGTAGGATTTAGCAATTTTGGATAATAAGCAAGCAGAACCTCTCTGCATTCTATTAAACTTCAGGCTATATTGAGTTTGCCTGGCATCTAATTTCACCCCTTGCTTTCAGAACAAGAAATAACACTGGGTTTTGGTTTCTTTGTCTCCCCTGCTGCCAATCTACTTCTTCAGATTGTGTTCTGGAGCTGCTCTTCTCCTCCAAGGACTATTGCCTGAGCACTGGGGCAGGCTGTGGTGAATGCTATCCTCCTTTCTGCTGTCATCACTCAAATACAAACAGTGGAAAATGAAATTAGTTATCCCATTCTGGGTAAAGTCACCCAAAAAAATAAGCCAGAGAGACAGGGATATTCAATATAGTTAGTTGACAGGAGCCATGTTTTTGTCATCATCAGATCACTTATGTATCTAGCATATAAAGGAAACATATGTGTTATAAGTATTTTCCACCTAGAATAATAAAAGGAAGGTGTGATATATATTTTTTGAAAAGGGTGCTAAGGGATAGCCTTAATATAGGGTATCTTGGCATCACCACTCTGACGTAATGAAAATTATGTTTCAGTGACAGTATGAATTGCATGACTGTCCCAAGAGTGAGAAGTATATAGTGTTTATACTGAAACAACAACAATTCATCTACTTTTGTCCAGAACAGGAGTGGAACACAACTTCTCCAGGATATTTTTCATACACTCAGTGAACATTGACTTGACAGTAGATAATAAAGAGTTTGCCTGAAGAATCTCCCATCACAGGACTTCCCTGGCTTAGTTGAACCACCTCTGGCTCTAGGAATATAATTTGCATAAAACTACTCAGAAGTATTAAGTAGTTTACCCTTGCGAGTTTAGTTCCCACCGCCTTAACTTCACCCCAAAATGTCAAGATTATGTCTTGAACATAAAAGTGTGCTATGCATTACAATGTTGAATTAAGTTCTGTGGGAGAATCTAAGTGTATGTGTGTGTGCGAAGCATGTCCTTAGCTGAAGAGTAAGGTAGTGAATAACATGTGTGATAAAATGTATAAATACATTAGCACATGTGATTTCATGTTGGTACATGAGGCAGTTGTATATGTCCATTTAATTCTAATTTGCTTTTTGCTTAGCTTAGCATTTTTGTCACTGTTTAATGAATTAATGTAGCAGCTAGCATTGTTAGGAGGATGTTTTTAAATGCTGCGTGTCTACTTCAATCTCATATACTGTGTTTATCTTGTCATCTGTGCTGTGGACATTATCCATGGTTGAATGGCTCTCTGCTTCTGGAGAACCAGAGTCTGTCACTGCTTATCCACTACTCCTTTCAGCAATTTCTCTTTCCTTCCAAACTACAGGTGCTTTGTGGCCTTATGAAGGACATGAAAATATTGTGTGTGCTGTGACTGAGTTGGTACATCTGGACAACAGCCTTGGCAAACTCTTTGCTTTCTCTCGCCTCTCCAAATGTCTCTGCTGGCAAAGGCAAAAAGATGCTTATGTTGATATGATAGCACCAAAGGAGATATGAGTCAAGATTATTAGTGCTAAACAAAAGTGAACACACATCACTTAATTTTTGTGTAGAGCCATCAGTGCATTTTCTCCTGTGGGGATTGTAGAAGGAAGTGTTCAGAAAAGAAAAAATAATAATCCAAATCCTAAAAAAAAAAAATAAATTAAAAAAAAATAAAAAATCACAAGTTTTATTTTATTTCCAGGAAAACTCAGGTCAGATCCAGGTTTTCCCATGCAATGACTTGCCTGCTTTCCCCAGTTTGCTGATGGGCATCTCAGGTGGCTGAGGACAGAACTGACTTGACTATAGGCATTCACAGAAGCATTTTGAAGAGAAGGGTCTGTACAGCCTTTGCCTAGCCTGACTGCATTGGATAATCTGAGACATACATGGATTTAGCACAGCTGTCTTGCACCCAGGACAAGCCCCAGCTAGAGTTTCTGCCTCTACTGGCACTGAACATAAAGCCCTCCTTCTCATCCTTCCCCATCTCCTCCTCCTCTCCCCTACGCTGCTGTCCCTCCTGCCCTTACCTGGGAGGCTGTGCTCTCTTTTCTTGCAGGGAATAATTCAGCATCCCACTGTCATAATTCAAACCTCTGATCTCAAGCAGCTTCTAGGCCCAGCACAACCATATCAGTAAGAGGCATCCTGATAAATATTTAACATTACATGGCTTTTTCCTTCATGAAAATAAACCAAGTCTTAAATGTTCAATTCCTTCCTGCTCTGTGCACATTTATGTTTTCTCTAAATGAGGCCACATACCCCAACTCTGTCCCCCCTCCTTCCCTGGAAGTTCCTACCCTCTCATTATTTTAAGGCATCAAACTTGATTCAGTAAATCTCTTCTTTCAGAACTGTCATGTTTTAGCCTCAGAACACAAACACAGTATTTGTTCCTAGCATGCTTCCTTTTTAATGCTTTAAAAGCTGTTACAAACATCTTGTTTCCTCCCAGCCACAGCTGTATTAGATTATCTGGTTTGGGTTTGGATTTTTTTCTAAAAGAAAAAAAGTGAAACAACTGATGCAAACTCAGCCCTTTGGAACAGCAACTGACTTATAACTTTGTAGTCCCCAGACCAAAGGTTAACCCACCTCATCAGTTATTAAAGGTTGTATTGGATGCCAGGAAGGAGCAACATTTGTCAAGTCAAGATTTCTAGGAGCAAAATCGAGACACACAATTTTCAGAGTGTACCTGAAACAGGTAGCCTGTGGGGGAGAAAGCAGGTTTGTTAAAATTGCAAAAGGATGAAGAGGGAAGACAGAGGAAAGCTGACTGCAAAGGACTGAAGGTTTCTTTTCCCAACATTGCCTAGAGGTGTGATGGGAAAAGAGAGATGCCCTGTGGTGCATCCTTTTAGGTAGTAAAAGCAAAACATCAGCAGAAAATGTTATCATGGAGAGGAATGCAAAACCATACTAAAACATTCTTACCATTTAACCCGTGATTTTAAATTGTACTGAATTAACTTAGAATAATATTTTCAAATTCAAGCAGTGCTGAAGGAACACAAAATGAGGTTGATTTGTGTGCTAGGGAAGAGTTTTTTTTTTAAAAACAATTACTTTTCTGAACTCTAGGAAAATCGACAGATATATGATCTTAAATTTCAGTTTTGTGTTCAAAAAACAACTTCATGGAATCTAAGTAATTTTAGGCAGATGTGTTTTAGTACAGTAGATAACAGCTTAATTATTGAAGCTAAATATATAAATATGCTTAGATGAGAACAGTAAGAACAAAGGAATGTAACTCTGTGATCGCTGTAGATCACAGTATTTAGATCGCTGTATTTAACTTACTATAATACTGTATAAGAATGAACCGTATAATGAATAGTGGTGTGTTGATAAACAGATATATACATTCCCTCTTAAAGGATAAAACTGTGCATAGAAGGGTTATTCGACAAGTTTGATAACCACACCATGAAGACAAAAATTATGTCATAGATTAAAAAGTTGATTATTAGGATACAAAGTTGGAACAAGTGGACAGTATATTGTGTTATTGATGAGACTTCTGTAATGCCAGTCTGACAAAATACTTTCCAGACCTAATCTGGAAAACTTACACCTCCAAGATATAGGAATTAAAGAACAAAGTCATATTTTCAGAACAAGGATAAGGAGTGCAGCATTACAACTTGATAAAGAATGGAGGAGCTTTACCATTTTATAATGAGGCAGAGAAAGAAAAGGAGGTGATCATTATAGAGGGATGAACAAAACTGGAGAGTGGAAACCTGCATCTATCTGTGGTCATAACACTGCAAAGCTATTTGTTCACTGATTTTCATGGCCCACTGGCTTTTGTTTTGGTTCCTGGCTTGCACACAAAATTGGCATGCCCTCTGCCTCCTGCTAGTGCAGTTTAAAATACATACTGTGTGCTTGATGCTAGCCCTGATGTGCATGCTGGGGTCTTTCTTTTCCTCAGTTTGCACTTTTATTTAGGTCCTCTGCTTGTTTATGATTTATGAAGCTTTCGCTCTGTCTATCGCATTTAACAAGCACTATGAAGAAAGGAGAAAGCTTTTAGCTCCAAGGCGAAAAGAGAAAAGAAATGGTTTCTTCTATTCCTTTAATGCAATTTAAAAGAGATTGGAAGTTAAAGAAGTCAGAAAGTGAAAGATGGGATGGCAGAGAGAGAACAAAGAAAACCCTAGACACCTTTAATTTTCCCTAGAGGAGAATGTTAGGAAAGACAAAGATGGCTTTTCCCCTCCAGCCCCCAAACAGAAATGTTTTTCAAACACACAGATTGGATTTTCAGCTTTCCCAAATCAGCCTGGCAAGGTAAAGATACCTTGTACTATCCTCATAATCTTTTATTATCTCAACTAAACCAAGTCAAGAGTTATTTAATTAAAAGGGACACGTAAGGATAGGTCAGGCAGCTCAAGCAACAAAGGCAGATACCCAAGATAGCTCCTCAATTTGATTGAGATGCTACAAAGCTTGGGGACCAGGAAAGAGGCCCTGCAATAAATCACCTGTGATTGAAAAATCCACTCTTCCTAGGAAGTGAAGAAAACGGATGAGACATCTGGGATAACCTGGTCTGAGGCTGCAGCTCTGGAGCTGAGCAAAGGCTGTTGAAAGAACTTGAATGTAGACTGCAGTTTTGTTTCACTGATCAAAAAGGCATTTTCTGAACCTTGTTGGAACTGAAACCATGTGAATCCTCATTAACTGGCAGATTTCATCCTCCAGATATATTAAGAAATTTTCTAGATATAATGAAGTAAGAGAGCTGGGTCCTTGTGTTGAACATCAGATCTCAAAGAAGAGATGAGATGCCAGCCAATCCTTGCTCCTTGCTTTTGCTGAAGACCTCTCTAAAAAAGGGAGAACTGACACAAATGTGACTTTGAACTTCTACTTTGACCTGCAAAGACAGATGATTTAGCCTCCTTCTATTAACACAGATTTCAGGTTAAGCAGTCTATTCATGACATAGGACCTGAGGCATAGGATTTGACCCTTCCAGTCATCCTGCACGTAATTTTTTTTGTTCTGTTATAGATTAGTTATTGTTTAAATGCCTCAGACTCTAAGAAAAAATGCCTGTATTAAAAAGCCAAAAAGCACAGCACATTTATTACTGAGGACACAGGTTCCTCCTCACCTTTTAAATCTTTTCAGGAGCCTTCCCTAAACACCAGTAGAAATAATGTGATACAGTCCCAGTAATTGTGAAGGTAATAAAGAAAAGAGAAGGAGAAAAATTAGCATTTTGTATCTTTTTTGCATGTCACAATTGTTTTCCACACCTAGGTCAGCTTTGATCTCTGCAAACATAAGTTTTCAGCCAAAAGGATAATATTTTCTAAAAGTTTTAAGCACCTGCAAATAGAGGCTTAAGATTAAAGTACCTTCTCAACTGTAAGTCACTATAATTAGTTCATGAAAGTGACCAAAATATTTAAATGAGGTTTATTATAAAGATTGAGGAGATGACTTCAGGAAAGTGAATTGCCATCTTCCAAATTAAGACAGAAATAAAAATCAAGCCAGATTAAAAAAAAAAAAAGCACTTTGATTATACTTTGTATTTGTCCTCAAACTGATTGCAAAGGTATATGGGTAGCAATCATCACACACAGCAAGACTCTTGTGTCAGCAACCCATACTATTCAGTCTGGGGACATCAGCGGGCCCAACAAAGTCATACACACAGGTCCCCTTGCTTTCCATGGGCTTTGAGGTATGGAGGAGGTAGTGATTAATGAAAGCTTCTCCATTTACTCATAATTCTTCCACCTGGCTACTTTATAATTGTACAGTTTTGATAGTTTAGATACCTAGGCTCTTGCTCCTGTATACAGTCAGGATTGATGGATTTCCTCATCTTGAGCCTCCCACTCACTCCAAACCTCTGGTTCTTCTAGTGCATTAAAGGTCAGGCTTCAAGCAATTTTCTTGCCTGGATACTTCTTATTCCATCTCAGGTGTTTTGTAATTAGATCATACAGCACTGTGATGTATGTGAAAGCTGCTTTATAAATCAGTATGTAATAACAACATAACAATACTGCATCCATTTGTTAAAGAAGAGGGAGGGTATTCTGACTATCCAGAACATAATTTCCCCAAGGTGAATCTCAGGCAGGACACCAGGCCTAATGAGCACCATTGCTGCAGGGAAATTGCCATCCCTGTCTGTAAGGAGAGAGTGCTGCAGAGGGCTGAAGCACAGAGACAGGCATTCTCTCACCCTGGTTTTGTGTCTGGAGTTGCCACCTACACTATGTGTGAATAACAAAGTCACCTGGAAGTCAAGAGCCAGACTTTCAAGTGTTTCAAGACATCTAAGGGTAATCAATTAAATCTGGGATTTTCACACCTATCTCCAACTGCAGTGGACATGAGATGATGCTTAAGTGCATTTTAGACAACCTAATGCCTCTGAAGGCCTGGATTTTCATTTCACTTTGCTCAGACTTTTCTGTTCAGCAGAGGGCTGACAGTTTTCACCCTGTCATGAGCACATTTAGATCTGTGTCAGAAAGGTGCTGTTTAAAAAGCGCAAGGTGTTACTGTATTTTTGGAAAGTGTTAATGGCTATGACATGCCAGCCTTTGACATATAGGTGACTACAAACACAGATACAGCCAAATGGGGAATTAAGCCATCCTTCTTTAGGTAGCATACCTGGCATGACGCACTCAGAGCAGTCATACCCAGGCATGCCCTGAAGCAAATAACCCTGTCACCAGGAGCAGCCCAGTGCCACCAGACTCAGACCTGAAGACTCACTTTGGTCACACACAGATGTGGCCCAAACACACTCTGATCAGACTAGGGAGAAGCCTCCCAGGCCCCTTCAGGCAGTGAAGAGTTGGGAGGCTTTAGGAACAACCTCCAGCTTGAGCATTGACAAATCTGAGTATTCCTTAGCTGTGGCAGCCAACACATGCAGAGTGTTTTTGTGGTCAACTCAATGGGTGGGAGAGCAAAAGAAGCAATTAGAAGGGACCACATCAGATCCTGAAAGCCTTGGGAATGAAAGAAAGATGCCCACCATTTCCAGTACACATATATGCATATTTACTCTCACAACATGTTATTCCTGTGTTTAGTTCTGCACTGCTCCATGCTTTCGTCTTTCTAAAAGCAGCAGTTCCAGTGACAGGGCACTTTGTACCCTCAGGCTGGATGCCAACTGCTATGTGCTGAGTTACCCATGTACGGTCAAGCCAGTTTAACTGCATAACTTTAGTCTTAGCTGTGAGATCATCTGCTGATGATATGCCTCCAAGCTATAAAACCTGCCAGTTATAATATTCATCTTTCTACTGTGGTCTTAAAAGGAAGATGAATTAAGATTTTAGTGCCCTTAAAATGGCATATTTAAATACTCCTCATTATACATGAGGTATTCTTTTAGAGCTGAGAGAGTGAGGATTTCTTCAGGACTGCAGCTGAGTACATGCTGGGGTCCTGGTCCTCACTCTCCCTCCTCACGAGAGACAGACGCACATAGCAAGTGGGCTGTCTGCTGTGAGTGTTGTGCAGGAGGGACTGCTTCAAATGCTTATCCCTGCTGAGGAGAGCTGAAGGAGAAAGTCCCATTTTCCCTCTATTGCGAGCTGGTACTCTGGTTGGGTTAGAGGAAGGAGACACGTTGTATCCCAGCTGTTTGTTATGGGGAACTAACCAAAGCACACCATGGCTCTTTGTAGCCATTATGTCTGGGGTTTCTTCTCACAGAAAAAAGGACAGTGGACAGAGGTCCACAATCCTGGAGTCAGCCCATGGCTGAGGTATCTATCAGGAGATCTTCTGAGCTCCTAGGTAAGTACAACATTCCAGACACCTTGATCCCATTGCATCCACCCAGCTTTAGTAGCTTCTGACAGCTACCAGAATGACCAAGAATAGAGGTAAAGGCTATACAGCTTGCTAGCTCATGCCTGAGCCACACATTCCCTCTATGGAAACACCAAAGATCTAATAAAATAATGGTATTGATTTTTTTCTGTTTACTGCTGTCAACATTGCTTCTCTCTGTATTTCTTGTTTCTTTTCCTGTCTATTCAATAAGGTTTCTGAAGTCTTACTGAAGTGCAAGAAAATAACAGTTGCATGTGCACTTCTTGTTGGTGTGAAATCTTTGCCAGTGCTTAGACAAACATCGTGGCTTTTCAAGCAGAAATATTTGCCCTTTGGGTTTTGATCTTTGTCACTTTTAAGCTCTATCCTGTCTCCAAAACTTTGATACATTAATTCACTAAGAGTTTTTATTACTGTTGAGCTCTGCAAAAAGTTTATGACTGAAGGCCCTGTGTAAAAGCCAGAAGTTCCGCTTTGTACATGACAAGCAGTGCTCAAGCATGAGATCAGAGGTGGTGTGGAGGCTGAACAGTGTCAGCTACATCCTTCACATAGGCAGCTGCACACCAGCAACTGATCAGGTGTTTTGACAGAGACAATGAAGTCACAAGGAGGGCAGGCAATAACTAAATCTCTGTTGAAAGAGAAATTCCTCTGCCAATTTCAGAGCTGTGTTTGGCTATGAGGATAAATAAAGAGAGCTTAAGAAAGGTTACCTTGCATATTTCTCCTGCATATACTGTTTTGACGCCAGAAGTCACACTTCTGGGCAAAGACAGGTACAAGGTGCTAAGTACAAGGTAAGTGAAAATCATACACTATCTTTTTACTTCTTTCAACCCATACAGCATTATTTTCACCTAAATATGCCTCTAAAATATATTTAGTTAGAAAAGTTGGTAGTCTTGGTTATGCTGGGTGTGAATTCATAGAAAAATGCAAGCTCTCTTCTGTCTTAGGGTAACTAGTTTCACAGTCAAGCTCCTCCACTGCTGGTTTGCATGAATAGGCTTTGTAGAAACCAAAATGTTTACATGGGGAAATATTCAGAAGAGAAGAATAGATCGGAGGGAGGAAAATTGCATATTGAGAGGTTGTGTCTAAGTCACCTAAGTGTTATGTGTCTGCTCTCAACAAACGATGCCTTGAGGCATGCCTGATATACCTCAAGGGTGATAAACATGGCACAGTGCACTTCAAGAGCTTCCTGAGCAATGAGCCGTTCTTGGAAAGCATCAACATTTCTGTGTTTTGCCTCTATTACTCAGACACCCCCTTATAAATAGCTACCCCACTTTGGTAGATGCCACTCAACAAGAGAGTTCCCCACAGTTGCATACTGGCAGCTCAGTTTACCCCACTACCAAAGACTGCAAGGGAAGATGACAATTCATTTGAGGCAGGATGAGAGATGGAGCCCCCTGTCCCTTTATCTCATCTTTATAGTGGGTGGGTGATCGGCGCTGGACACCACAAAGCTAACTCCTTTTGGCTGCCACCATCTGCTCCTCACATCCCTTCAGAGATGCCAGGGAGTAAGCAGCATGCAGAAAAGATAGGTTCAGTATTTCCAGGGTCCTACTTGATAATTACATTTCCAAAGTGGAGGTTCAGAGCCCCTTATCATCATATTTGCAGCATATTGAGATGCTTTATTGCACTGTGAGAACATAAGAAAGCTTCTAGGCAGGAGAGAGTGCAGAGCTCCCACGGTAGTAACCCAGCAACTAAAGGAAGCATAAAGGAAAAACAATTTTTGCCCTTCATTCTCTGGTAATTCTCTCAGCTGTCCCTGTCTCATATAACTTTTTTAACAACTTTCTGTGTGCTGAAAGATTTATGCATCTTCCCATCTCTGACTATATCAGTTCTTCCTTGCTTTCAAGGTTTGCTACATGTCTCATTTCTCCTCAAAGCAGCTTCCCTGCACACTCCACCTCTCTCTCTCCCCCAGCCCCTAGTGCAAATGGCTTTCTGGGCCTTGTTAGTGCTTCTTTCAGTGCTTCCTTCACAGAGGAAACCTATCTCAAGATCAAATGCACAAGGCTCTAAACTTATAGTTGGTTTAAGGGCCACTAAAGAGCTCTCATATCTCCCTGCTGTCCTGTTGCCTACCCAATTACTCCTCATTTTGTTTTGCCATCCATTAACATTTCTTTCCTGTGCCTTTACTGATTTGCACTTCTTGATTTCATAAACTCTCAAGTTTGTCAGCACCCTCCCTTAGCATTGCATCCCTGTTTTTCAGGGTGCTTCCAACTCTTTCAACATCTAGTTTGCTTTCAAAATGACCACATAGCCTCAAAAGGCAGCACCTTTCCACCATTCCCCAGCACCACATTCCTTGCTGGTTTTGCTGTGAGAAAATGCTTCCTAATATACAGCATATGTCACATTTACTTAGATTGTCATGTTCTGTTTTGAACCAAGTTCCCAGGTAAAAGAAACCCAGAAATTTTAATATTGATTAATATAAGGTATGCCTCTAGCAATGTGTGTAGTTATGTATGTGTTTCTTTTAGTTTGGCTAGATCCAAAACAGGCCTGATTAGAGAGTCATAAAGCCATATTAATGACGTCCAGCACCCAACATTTGAAGATTTCCTAAGAGAAATGGTATAGCCAGGACAGAAATGGCTTTTATTTGGCTTTATGCAGTAACTACGCAGCAAGAGTGTGTATGCACTAATTGCTGAATGTATCTACACCTAAACATGGCTGTACCTGTTGGAACAAGATTTTTCAGTATGTATTCTGTTTGTGACAGTGCCTAGAAGTGGTTATCAGGGAGACCTTAAGAGACAGGCATATATTTATTCTTTGCTTAGTATCATTCTAGCTACTAGCTTTTTCAAACTCAGGAACTACCCACAGAAATCTCTACCACAGATAGTGGAATGACACCTGACTCGAGTCTTGTCTGTTCTGGTTTCAGCTGAAGTAGAATTAATTTTCTTCTTAATTCCTAGAACAGATCTACACTTTGACTTTTGAACAGAAAGAACAAATGAACAACCAACCTCCATTTTGCTAGTCTTGAAGAAAGAAGGATTAATAAACTGAATTTTCAGCAAACTGTTACTCAATTGAAGTCATGTCACCTTTCATTTCCTGCCTGCAAAACCTCCAAGGCATGCAGAGCTACAAAGTCACACTCACACACACTCCAGCAAATGTTGGGGCAGATTCTCTAAGTATTTAAAAGGGGTGTCATCCTTTTGTATGATTTTGAGACTTCTTAGCACTCTGGAAATTTTTTTCAGAGGCAGCTCTTTTATTGAAAATGAAGTACCCACTCAAGCTTTTATAGTCTCAGTTAGTAAATAAGACTGCCTTCAGTGACATCAATATCAACATATTTATGAGCACCAAAAGCAGAGCTGGACATCACTGTGGATTTCTACAGGGGTTTTTTTGAGACCCTAAAGACTGCGACATTTCGATATATATTTTGACCACAGAAAGAATTCAGATTCATTAAAAAGCTGTTTTGTCAGGATTTGTCCATCTACTCATACTTCTGTTTCACGAAGTCACCCAGTTCCCTCTGATTGTACATTACAGTGGTCAAACTTTCCCAAGACATTCCCTGGCTGCAACAGCTGTGGAGGCCACAGGGAAGGATACAGCAAGTGGTGGGAGGTGGTGGTCACTCTCTGCTGACTACAGAAGGATTGAGTCCTATACTGGATGCCTTTCAGATGACTAAATATGAGATAAATCCCTATGTATCCCAAATAATCCTTTTGTCTCTTGTTTCCCAGAGTTGCCAAAGCATGTTCCATGGAGCAGGAAATACACAGCACCAGCCTCCAAGGATGGGGGTTCTGTGCCATGAAGGCTCATTTCCCCAACCACAGAGACACTATTCCTTGTGGTTTCTCTAGAGCTGGGGAGGGAGGATTATATTTGTTGTGATTCAAGCCAGCAAAAGAGGCCAGCTGTGCTACAGAAGCTGTGTGAGAGACAATCTGATCCATTGAGACCTGCAGAGAAAAGAGTTTTGACAGGTGTAAGAGAGCAGTCATTTTAATTAGGCAAAAACCTCTGGGAGATTTTCACACTGCATCTCCCTCAAGCATTTCTGATTCCAGTGCTTACACAAGGTTGGTTTCTGGCACCCTACATGTTCCCAAGGAAGACGCAGTACTGACATACTCAGAGTTCATGGCTCCTACTTGCTTTGTTCCAACAAACTGCTGATGTGACTGGTGTGACAACACACTTGACCAAACAGTGCACTTTTTGCTTTTAACCCTTTGGTGCCTTAGATTGTTCTTCTGCCTCATTTGCTCCATTTTATAAACCAGAGAAAAAAAAAATTACTCAGAAATCATTTTGCCCAAATGCTGAAATTCAGTGACACTTCCCTATTTCTTTTCACAGAGGACTTTTCCATACTTTGTCAACCTTACCTGAGATCTTCTCATGTGGATAGAAAAGGAGTTCATAACAGTAATTAAACTCTCAGGACATGAATGGAACCTGAAGATGGGCTGTCACCTATATCAAACTGGTATCTACAATCTCAGGCAAATGCATAGATTTGTCTCATTAATTTTCTTTTTTTTCTTATGAATCTATTTCTTTTAAGTTTCTCCTGAGAATTCAGTTTTTAGGGTATCTTTTCACACCTGAGAAGGTTGAAGACATGGATTTTTTAACCTCACACCTTACATGTCAGTTAACACTCACAGCAATTAAAGACTCTAGCTGTAGCTGCTGAGAATCTCTCAAAGTAAAGTGTGCAGCATCACTATTGCTTTGTGCTCTCAAGCCCAACTCATTTCCTAGAGGAAAAGATACCTTTTCCTCTGGCTGGAGGGAAAATGATGAGGCAGGTTTTAAGTTTTGAAGTGGTGGGAGATGTGGCTGGAAGAACAGACTATAAAAGTAAGAAATGACCATGGATGTCTCAAAATTTTATGTAGCTGAGTTATTCATGTCACTTATATTACATAAACACTAGTCCAAACAGAATGTATTGCTAGAAATGGAAAGTCACTCAGTAGTAGCAAAATTCACTTCAAGCTGCTAATTTGTAAGCTGATGAACTTTTTTCAAGCATAAAAGCTACATTAGGCATCTATTAAACTGTTTAGGAAGGAAAATAATCAAGTCAGAGATGATATCATGTCTTTAATTCCTGTATACCAGATACTGTATGTGCCTGAGAATGTGGCAGAAGGAACCATGATATTGCCTTATTATAGTTAATAATACAAAAGAAATTAAAGACATTGCTTGACTGTACAATCAGAGCAACAACACACTGAACTGGAGAGCCTGAAATAGTTTGTCTGAGTCTCTCCTGATCTCCTGAGAAGTTTGAAACAAAGGTGTGGTCCAGGATGGAAGATGGCCACAAAGACCAGTTGGTGTTTGTTGATGTCTGTGAGTTTCCTGGACTCTGCAGCTCTGCAGAGCGTGATGATTTGCACATACTATTTTGGACTCTTTCTCACCACAGGACAGCCTCAATTCCCATCATCCTGATGTGGGAGAGAAGCAGTGTCAGGGCAGCAGTTTTAATGGACCTGGGCTGAAGATCATCCATGATGGTCTGGAGTGTCCTTAGTCCTGTGACCCAATGCAACACGGCTCAGCCTCCTGTGAGTCAAAGGCTGTAAGAGTCCTTGTTCATAAGAGCTCAAGGAAATGAGACAGCCCTCCAGTCTGAGAATGCTGGTCCTACAGAGGCTTTCCCACAGCACCTGCACCATAGCCCAGGCCCATTTCTGTTTCAATTTCCTGCTTCGGCTTCATGCAGTCAGAGGCTTTTACTAAGAAAAGCTGAATGAGAACAGAAGATACAAAAGCAAAAAAAAAAAATAAAGAGTGGGCTATTGGGAAACCTGTGTCCCAACAGCAAGACTCCTTAAGCTACAAGATTGCTGTAGAAGATTTTCCTGAGCAAAAATTGAAAAACTGTCTGCTTAAGAAAAAGCAGCTAGGAGGAACGGTGTCCTGGCCATTTGCAGAAGTGACACAAGCCAGTTCAGCATATTCTTTCCACAATTTCTTTCATTTACTTGCTGGAGTTTGAAATGTCATTTATAGATCCACATTTAAAAAAAAACCCTAACAAATATACAGAACTTAAATTTCAGAGTTTGACTTCAACCTCAGTAACTCAGCTTGGTCTCAAAGTATGGTTCTCTGTAAAACTAATCACATCCAAGTCTCTCATAGCCATGATTGTCCGAACTGAACAACTACTGCTGTTCTTCTGACAACTTAAGGGCTTCCAGTATACACATAATATTCTGGTGCCCTGTTTAAGGGCTGCATTAAGTTTAGACCTGGAGCAAAGTCAGATGAAAAAGGATTCCTTGCTCAAAGCTGCTAGAAATGCCCAGAGAAAGGACTCCCCATATTTCTCTCACTGGGCAACTACAGGCTGCTCATGGCCACACGCCTCTGAATTGTCTTCTGGTGGCTGGAGCACAAAGAATCCTTGGGCTTTCAACAGCAAATGAAGTAAGGAGCCTTAAATTTAAGGGAAGCCTTGCTTGTTTGAAAACCTCACTTCTGTTTGGACTTTCAGAAGTTTCCTTTTGACTCATGGAGGGTACTTCTTTGCAGCGGTGGATAGGCCCTTCAGGGTTCTCTGGGAGCTTTTGTTCTTTTCAAATGCTTCTTGTCCCTTCACTTGTTTGTCATTCAGACAGCAGCCTCCAGGGAAATGCCATAGACAGCAACAGAGGATCTGCAGAGAGCTGCAAGAGAGGATTCTCACAGGAATGTTCATTCTGCTCTCTGATTTTCTACCCATCTTGGTGCATTTCAAAGGTTCATCTGGAGCAATATAGGGGAATGAGCTTTTTGAAAATGTTGTTCTGGCACAGATCTGTTTGGAAAAGATTTTTCAGGGAGAAGAACAGACTAATGATCTGAGAGGACTTCTGTGAAATGCTGCTGGGGCAGGACAATGGTGAGGAAGAAGGGGATGTTCCTGTCAATGAAGGAGGAGCAAGCTGTGGAAGAACAGAAAAAAATGAGTGCAATTGTGCCACAGGAATAATCTGATGTTACATGAGCATCATGTGGGGAAGATTATCAGAACGGAACAATCCATTAAGATAAAGCCTCATGACTGCCGTGGGGCAGGACTCATGAAATTTTACCGGATTATGATTTTGCTTAGTAAAAGCAGTAGTGCTTCCCTGCTTGAAGCTCAGGGTTTTGAGGTGCCTGCTCTGGAGAGTTTTGCCTGGTCTGAGCACTTCCCCTTTGGCACTTCCCAGAGACAGCAGATGCTTGAATCTGAAGTGTTCCATAAGGTGGGTGGCCAAAAGAAAAGGAAGTTGACAGGAAACCTTATTTTGCTCAGACTGTTGGAAAATCAATACAGGTTCCTGGCACACTCTTACGTCATTAACTAGGAAAAGGAAAAAAGTAACTAATCTGTTGAAAAACTTGTGGCCAGATTTTGGTGAAGGACACGATAAGATCTGTGAAAGGCCACTGGGCACAGCACTTGGCTGTTACCCAACATGGGATAAGATGAAATAAATAGAGAGGAGCCTCTACTGTGAGGAATTGGATCTGGTGCTCAGTATGTTGCCTCCTGGCTGTAGACAACTGCCCGTGAAATATTACTTCATTGGAGGTAAAATATTTCTTTTCTCTCTCCATCTGCCTCTCCAGAAAGGTTGTGCTAAGGTCAGGTTTTCTGAACCCTTGGGGAATCTGGCACTTCAGAACAGCCAGAGGAGTATTTAGGACAGAGGTTTGCAGCCTGTGGGCTGTGGTCCCCTGGGGCACACTACAGTTTCTAAGGGACTGGTGAAAGCTGGCTGAGAATAGAAAGGTCAGTACACTTGAAGCAAGTTTTCAAGAGTCTGCAGCTCTGTTAGCAAACTGTAGGGAGCCAAAAGCTAGCATTACAGAAACAGTCATGAAATTAAAGCATGGGCTTGATTCAAGCACTGAAGCTTGTGCATGTGCCTGTAGCCTCAGGAAGTCTCATGTCTGAACCAGAGCTAAGCACTCCTCTCCACCACACGTTAGTGCCCAATCTCCTAGCAAGAAGACATCCACCTTTCTCCATGTCTCTGCTCACTTGGCTAGACAGAGACTGAGCATTTCAGTGCTCATTATTCATTTCTTAGCAGCTTTCTGCCAGAGTTCAGCAGCCAATGACCACAGTTTTTAATATTACTTTTGCACACATCACCTTGATCAGACTTTCAAAGAGCTCATCTCTGTTCCCTCAGCCAGGCTTTTACCAGAATTCTTCTCGCTGCCATGGTGTACACCAAAGACCTAACTGCCATGCTTGTGCCTTAAGCACAAGTCAAGAATTGCTGTAACTCCAGGTACAACATCCAGAAAATCATCTTTGAATATTTCAAACCATGAGTGTTTCATCTGCAGTCAGACAAGGGATGACTGGATCATCAGGTATCCATAACTGGATGAGGTCTCTCTAAGGGCTTTAGTAAAACAGAGGAAGCAGTCAAAGCAAAATTCAACTCTGCAGGATCATAGATTTATAGAATCATAGAATGGTTTGGGTTGGAAGGGACCTTAAAGGTAATTTGGTTACAACCCCCCTGCCATGGGCATGGATGCCTTTCTCTAGACCAGGTTGTTCAGACCCCCATCCAACTTGACTTTGAATGCTTCTAGGGCTGGGGCATCCACAACTTCTCTGAGCAACCTGTTCCAGTGCCTCATCATCTTCACAGTAAAGAATTTCTTCCTAATATCTAATCTAAATCTACTCTATCAGTTTGAAGCCACTCCTCCTTGTCACCCCATGCCTTTGTAAACAGTTTCTCTCCATCTTTCTAGTAGGCCCCTTCAGGTACTGCAAGTCCACAATTAGGTCACCCCAAAACCTTCTCTTTTCCAAGCTGAACAAACCCAATTCTCTCAGTCTTTCCTCAAAGGAGGGGTTCTCCATTGCTCTAATCATCTTCATGGCCCTCCTCCGGACTCACTCCAGCAGATCAACATCCTTCCTATGCTGAGGACCACAGAGCTGGATGCAGCGCTGCAGGTGGGGTCTCACCAGAGTGGAGTAAAGGGGCAGAACCCCTCCCTCCACCTGCTGGCCACACTGCCAGTGATGAAGCCCAGGATACAAGTGGTTCTCTGGGCTGTTGAGCACACATTGCTGGCTCATGTCCAGCCTCTCATCCACCAGCACCCCCAAGTCCTTCTCAGCAAGGCTGCTCTCGATCTGTTCATCCCCCAGCCTGTATTGATATTGGGGGTTGCTCTGACCTGGATGCAGCACCTTGCACTTGGTCTTATTAAAACCCAGGAGATTCCCATGGGCCTACTTCTTGAGCTTGGCCAGGTTCCTCTGAATGGCATCCCACCCTTCTGGATCTCTTCTTGTGGAGCATAATATGTGACTACTCTGTTCAACACTTAGATCAGTCTTACTGAGGCCTTTGATCAGCACTGTTATATAAATATTACATAATAGCACTAAAAAGAAGGGAAAGGATTATTCAAATTTGACAATAGTAATAAAACAAGGACTAATACATTAAAGCTGAAAAAATTAAATTTATATTATTTAATTCTGTAACTATGTGATTTAACTCCGCAAATTGCTTAAGGGTTCATTTTGCATGAAAAGTGCTGTAAAAGCTGAGCTTTATTGTCTCACATTTATCTTGAGTGTTAAAAAGAATTTTCAGAGGCAGCAAGTACAACCAAAGAGAAGAAAGTTTTCCTAGTGGAGGAGGTTGAATTTGGACAATGATAAGTCCATGAATCCTTTGTGTAGTACAGGTGCACTAATGGCTGTTTAAGATAATGGTGTGGGTGCAACTTCTGCCTTAGGAAGTCTCAACACATTCACTGATGTATGGGGTCATAGTGTGCTTGCTCTCTTTTATTCTGTGTATTCCTGCTGGGGCACATCAGGAAAAGAAGGCTCAGTCAGGCTCAGCATTGCTCAGAGCCAATCCAGCTCTTCTTTCATTCCTCTGAGACATTTCTACATAGTATGAAGCATATGTTGGCTCTCTGAGAAGTTTCTTTCTCATGTCTTCTACAGTTAACCTTGAAGAAAAATTTATGTTCTTTAGTGTGGGAAGTGTTTGAGAACATATTTGGGAATTAAAAGCATCAACACTGGTAAAACTGGATGTTGTAGCTCCAAATGGGTGGAAGTAGATGCGGTGCTCATCCCTTCCATCCAGAAATCACTGACAGAGGTGGATATAGATCCCTCTACAAATCTTACACCATTTTATTCAGCCTATGGGTAATGGAGGTACAGACAAGTTTTTTCTCCATTCTTTTGGTGAAATCCAGAGCTTCAGGTTTCCAAGCACTTATGTAAGATTAAAGAACACTGACTTCAGAGAGGTTAGAGATAGGGGTTTTGGTTATTACCTTGTGTATTTCCCAGATGGAGCATTGAGAGAAAAAAACCCAAACAAATGGGGGAAGGAAGAAGACATACCACCTTTTTGTCTGTCTTTGTCCAGTGCCTAGCCAGGAGATACCCCGATTTCTCAATTTACTGCAGCTTTGAAGTGTAACGCTGTTAGTAAATAATAGGGAGTTCAGCTTATCTCTGCATTTCCCCTGTGTAGTTCCTGGTACTATGCTAAATTCACTTAAGATGAAAGTAAAAAATTGTTCTAATCAGGTGCAAATGATGCTCTGATACAGAGTGCAGGACAATTGCCACCAAATGATTCTTTATCCCAGATAGAAATTGTGCACTCAAAATTGTTCCTAAGGATGTCTGTCTATTTCTAAAAGTTATTGAGTAGCCTCTCTCTTTTATAATAATCATGACCTTGCTGTTTTCTGATCTGGAATGATTTTGAAATCTCGCAGGAACCTATATGCATTTTCAGTATATTATTCTGTCCCGAGAGAATCATGTGCAATCCAGCTCACAAACATCACTGTTCAATAAGTGAGACAAAGCTGAAGCCCAAAAGGTGTAGGATCTGTTAGTGTTCTGTATTCCTACAGCTGTTTTTAATAGATATCTCCTTTTTAATATAATCTGATATTTCTATATTTTTCATGCTTTCATGAAAGATAGGGAACTCATTGATTTATTAATATTCAGCATCTAAAAATATCTCCTGCTTCTGGCTTAGCAACAATACTTGTCTCTCTACAGTAAAACATGTAGGACAAAATCACAAGTTTGCAGTATACATTTTAACTTCCATACCAGAGTCAATATTTGCTTTCAGTATGTTGTTCCTCTGATGAGAAAATGGTAAAATACATAAGTGCCTTTGAACAGACTACTGCTTTAAAGTATGTTGGAATCAATATTCAATACAGAGTTAAAAAAAAACAAAAAACAAAACAGGTTTGGTAGTGGTTAATAAGATGATGCTGCATTGCATATTTGTTTGGACTTCATTATTGTCCCTTTATTTTTATTTCTTTAACATCATTAAGCTTCAAACCAAAACCAACATCAGGATCTGGCTTTTTTAGCTGTTATGTAGGTTCATGTTCTTCTCAATTCTTCCTCAATTCTTGATGAAAGATCAAGATCTTCTGAGTTAAGTCTTCCCCCCTTCTTAAAAATGACAACAACAAACCCAACAATAATACTGGCATTAAGCCCTCAACCAGGACATACAGGACATGTTCCTCAAATAATTTTCTTGGCCTTCCTTGTCCTGTTCTTCTGTTAATCCTCCAGCTGAAAGATGGTTCCACTTTGCAAAAAGTCAACTCCTTGATATACACAAAAGCTTTCACCTCTGCCTGTGAGGTGGCAATGCTTGCCCTCCTCTGCCTCTGGGACAGAGGAGCTCTTCCTACCATAGTCTTGGCTGCTGCACCTTCTGTTTGCCCCTTCCTCACTTTACTCACATTTTTCATACTTCCCAGTTTTCCCATCTTTCCTGTCCCCTCATGCATTGTCTTCACCTTCAGAAATCAAACTAAGACAGTCAGGACATAGAGAAGTCGTTGGAGACCTTGGTCTCACACAACCTGCCAAATTGGGGGAGCAACCCCAGCCAGCCCCACTCCAGCATCACATGTAACATTGCAGGCTAAGTAAGTAGGGCTTGTTGAGGAACACATTCAGTGCAGGTGACTCTGTGTGCAGCTGCAGGGAGAGCTGCAGGTTGAGCTCTGGGTGGTGAGAGCCCCAGGCACGAAGCCAGGAACAAGCAACCCTTTGCACAACAAAGGACACAGGGTGTGGCCCAGCCAGGTGACCGGACACAGCGGGAGCCGAGGACCCCAAGCTTAGACTGTGAGTAAAAGCTCAGGGTTAGGAAACCTGGTGTGATTGTGTGAGTGTGGGGTGTATAGCAGCAAAGGGTGCCAGTCCCAGCGCAAGTCGTCAGAGTATGACTCAGGGTGGCTCCTCGATGGTCAGACAGGAAAGTTTCCTTAACAAGTTTAAGACTAGAGAGATGTGCTGCTAAGCTGTGCCTTGCCATAACAGCCCCCTTGGCCCAGAGTGCAATAATCATCTTGCTAATCATAGGATATCATCTTCATTTTAGCAAACTGCATGCAGCACCTCTGGAAATTTCTTCAGAATGCATCACAGAAAACCTAATTTCATTTCTAAATTACAAATTAAACAAATGACAAATAATTGAGCAAATAGCTAGCTCTATTACTCTCTGCCTTCTTGCTGCCTGTGGACCTTCTCCAGCTCAGCCTTCCCTTTGTTCCTCACCTTGGGATCCAGGTAGTTCACAACCAGCTGCAGCTTCTGTCATTTCCTCTCTGGCCCGAACATTTTCTATTTTCTTCACTCAGCAGAAGCTTTCTTTTCCTTGCTCTCTTCCCTAGCTAAAAGCAAGCACAGTGATAAGGAAGGGTGAGGGGTCTGCAGAAATTTTTCTCCAGACTATGGCTCATAAAGTTCCCACAAATTGTTCTGTAGTCATGTGGTCTCCAAGAGGGTAACTAATGCCTGCTTCTGGGTGCTATGTAACCAGTTACCCTAACTTGGTCCCTGCTGTCTATTTTGTTTCTGATGCTGAAGCAAAGTGAGTGGTGAGATCCTCCTTTTTGCCCAACTTCCCCAAAACTGAATGTTCCCACCTTGCCAGTAACAGTGAGGAGCTTCTCAGAGAAGCCTGAGGAAAGTAATGACTTACTGGAGGTGATGGGACTGCCTGAGAGAAACTTCGAGTGAAAGACACCTCCTTAATCATGTTTGTTCAGCTGGAACCACAGGCTTCCTTCAGCCTTTGCTCACTGTTTCAGTATCTTCTGGAGTTTGTGTAATTTTGAAGTTTTTGAGTTTCCAAGATGTACATTCCCCCCGAGCTTTTCTTCTCTCAAAATTGATTCCAAGACCTTTCTACTAAACTTTGTCTGAAGTTTCTAGGACAAGCTGGCTTGAGAATAAGATGCAGTTAAAAAACCCACAAAGCAATGGAAAAAAAATTCAGGAAGCCACATTGGTGAGGTTTACATCTATTTGGAGACCCAGCTAGAGGCTGTATCAGATATTAAACCTCAAGTTGCATGCACTACCTTTGCTCCCTGGTGAAAATAGTAGTGTTTTGACAATAGCAAATGGTGAACAACAACAAGGAAAAAAAGCTAGTTTATTTTATTTTTGTCAGAGTAGTTATGGACAGAATTCATCCTGAGGAAGGAGAGAAATCTCATTCAGAGACTTGCGTTAATTCCAAGTGAGCACATAAACCCAGTTTGGGGTTTGTACTTCATATGGCACTTTTCTCCTGAGATTAGATATTGGTAAATCTTGAACTGGAGCTTTATATCCAGCTCAGATATATTTTTGCAGAAATGTAATTGAAGCCAGAACACAGACACCCATGTGGGAAAGGAGAGAGGTAGAGTTATAAATATGAAAAATAGAAAAGGAACTAACTGATGAGGAAAAGGGGGTATTACAGGATTTTGGAATCACACGATTGCACTAAATGATGGAACATGCCCCCTGCTCTCAGAATTAGCTGCTTCATTAGCAACGGCTCTGCTCAGTCAGGGAAGTTAATTAAAGTCTGCAGCCAGGCGTGTACAGAGAGAGCAGCCACTGCATGGGGAAGCTGCTGCTGCTCCATGCAGCCTGGCAGAAGAGATTTTGTCCTCTTTCAATTCCTTGTCTGGAGCAGACATGTTCCTATACATCCATTAAGGAGACGGCTGTCAGTTTCTACACCCATTGTCTCATCCCTGATGGTGTGTGCTGTGCATTCTGCCACAGAGGGAGTATCACTGGTGCATGGGCACATGCAATGAAAGAGTGAAGCCTTGAGTGCAGTGGCAAGCCCGTAAAGGCACATGATATATATTTCAGCTGTTCAGATGGACAACCTTGGCCAACTGCAATGTTGATGCAATTCCTCCAGTTTCAGTGCCATTACAATAAGAAAAAAAATAGTCCCAGTTATCTGTATTTTAGGCAAATAGGGTCAAGTAAGTCTCTATTACTTGCACTGAAAATTGATTGTATTCATACCATCAGCTTTGCAGAAGAAAAGAATCCCAAAGGAATAAATTTTCCAAAACCAGAGAAAGCAGCAGGGCAGAACTGGGTTTCCTAGGCACTAGCAAGTGGCTTGTAAAATAGTACTCAGAATTAGCAACTTTGGGGTTTAAATGTAGTTGGAGGACATGGACTGCTTTCTTCTAGTTGCTCAGCATTGGGCAAGTGCTTTTCATGGACATATATAGAAATTGCAAAGTTTGATTAAAAATCTTGGCTCTAGTTTCCTGGTGGATCAATACAGTAGCTCTCCCAGCCTTTCCACTCTGCTTCTCCAGGGTCAGCAGCAGGTGAGAGAACTCAGCCTTTTGAGTGGATGCCATGATTTTTATCCACCATGTTACCTTGGCTACTATGAAGCTTAGAACCAGAGGACTCTCCAGCTAAAAGGAGTGGAAAATAGAGAAAAAAATATCTAAAATTGTAAAACAGCCTCAGAACAACTAAACTGACTTATTGCAGGATTTGTAAAAATAAATAAATAATGTCTTCAGGGCTTTCAAGCTTTGCCATACTTCGCTTGAGTGACTCTGTAGAGCTTAGCTGTGAAGGAATTAGAAAAAAAAAAAAAACCAAACAAAAACCACATACAAAAAACCCACAACAAAAAACCAAATCCCAAGCCAGCAACCTCCAATTTCTCAAGGGATTGCTCCAAAGCTGTCAGTGCTGCACTGTACTTGGCAGTGTGGCCCCAGTCTGGTTTGCTGGATGTCCCATTGTGCTTAGAGGTTTGCTCAGCCACAGCAGGGACCCAGACCCTGCTCCTTTTCTTCATTTAAGTCTTCCTGAGCATGGGACCCGTGCAGACAGAGAAGTGCCACCTGCACCCTCGGGCAACCCAAAGGCAGCTGTGAAGTCCCTGCAGTGGCCTGGGTCCAGCTGTCACTACTCTGCAGGGTGCAGGGGGAGTAATCATTAGAAAAAAAGAAAAGAGGGTGGATGTCTATGTTGGGTAGATGAATAGGAAAGCACAGTTAGTGTGGAGGGGAGACCTCCCAAAAAGGCAGAGAAGATAGCTGGGGGCAGTTTCTGTTTCAGCCATCCAGTGTGTGACTTGGAGTCCTAAATCACTAAACCAGTCACAGGTTCACAGTGACTTTCGGTTTTTATCTCACTTCCTTTCATTTCCACTGACACAATTTTCAGACCAGGACTGGGCAAAACAACACAGCAGAAGCCCTGGATGAATCCAGCAGGCATTTTCCATTGAATGCAAGTTTGTTTCCCCAACTCTTTTGTCTGTATTTAAGATCCTTTTGGTGTTTGCCTTCCAGAAATATTGTAGCAAAGCATCGTTGCCAGAATGAAGGCTCATGAAAAATGAATGTTGAGACTGAATCTGCAAATATTCACTGAGAGTAAATTTCTCATTGTTCAAGCAATTGTAAAATTCATAATTTGCCATGTATTTTGTTATATAAATTATACAATCGGGGCACAGTAACAATATGAAGTGAATTATGTATCCAACCAACACTGCATGCATTCCAAATATCTTCAACAAATTACTGGTAAACGATCTACAGGCTAAGAATTATTTGCTAGCAAAATGCATGAATCGTTTCAAATAACAAAGACATTAGAGGAAATCCTCGTCTATTCCCAGAAAAATCTGTAAATAGAAAGAGAGTAAAAATGAAAAAAAAAAAATCCATTGTGCTTAAGTCACTCAACCCAACTCTGTAATTGACCATTCATCTGATTAAAAAGCTGTCAAGGACAGGCTCTTGAGGATGGAGTACCTGGTGCAAATATCAAACTGTGACAAAATCAGAGGCTTCATTTGGACAATCACATGCAGAGCAAAAAGCCAAAATCTAATTTTGGTGTGAAAAGCTTCCGATAGTGAGAAAATCAGACATCTTAGCAAAGATTTGCAAGGTTTTCTCAAGTTCTGCATCCTTCATGGGCAAAGTAAGACATGATTGCATAGAAACCCTTGCAGACAGTGCCCTTTAGGATCCCACTTTATCCTAGGTAAACCAGCTTTCATCTTCACTGAGCCGGGGAGATACTGTTTTAATCTTCAGTTGAGTTGGTGACCCAACCCTGAGGTAACAGGATAGAAGCTCTAAGTGCTGCTTCCCTCTCTACTTTGAAACATGCAAATAATTTCACCACTCAGTACTGTTTTTTCTAGTTTTTCTTGTCCTATTGTTTGCTACACAAATTGGAATTCAGATGGACTAAGGGCTGTTTCCTGCTGTGGTGTAAAAGACCATACACCAGGGCTGATTCTCACCTGAAAATCCTTACACTAAGACACCAAAACAAGCTTCTTATTTAGGTTCCTACACTAAATGGACAAAGGCATTCCAAGAAGAAGACTAATTCCACCTTTCTATAACATGTATCACAGAATAGGCTGGTTTGCTGTTGTCTTTTGTGCTGTGGAGAGAACCCTTTCAACAAGCACAGCATAGGTGCTTCAATTTTGGATGACTTAAATCAGCTGAGATTAATGCCTTTCCCCAGCTTCATACAGCACCTTGCACAATTCAGCCCAGATCTGCCTTGAGACCTAGATATTAGTATGGCTTATAACCAATGAGAGAAAACTTAATTAAAAATTGCCCATGGGGACTGCCTTCTATTCTAGGTGTTCAAGGCTTCTAATTTAAAGGAAAGAATGATTGAATCTTCCCATCACATCAGTAAGGTAGATAATCACCCTTAAAATTTCTTCTAGCATGAAAATTCAGGCGGAGAGAGACAGAAAGTACAACAATAGAAACACAGGCACTAATGCTGCCTTCACATCCCAACAGGCACACTTAGCAAAGATACAATAACACTGGATAATAAAATAAGGCAGAGAAATGGCTTGTAAGAGGAAGACAACCTCTTGAAGTAAGTTTGAATGTGTATTCAGAGGTGGTGTTCCACAAGAAAGGAAAGGAAGCTTGGATTTGTGCTATTATGCTGACAGGCCGGTGACTCTTGATATAAATCAGAAAACTCACAATGAGGTGTGGTCACTTGATTCCCATTCCTCTATCTGCATGAGAATTACTGAAGTCTTTTCCTACACAAACACTGTGACTCCTCCCTGAAATGAGGTCACTGCAGTTGCTGCCATGTAATCCTAAAGGAAGAGCAGAGGTGCTCTGCTTTCTGGGTCCACCTGGCAGAATCTGCCACAAAACGGGAATGCCTCCAAGGGAGGTGGAGATACCTGAGTCAGCACTGGACATTGCTGTCAGTGTCCACGGCCATTTTCCAAAGAGTGATTCGAAGCTGTGGCTGCCAGATTTGGAACCATTATGCAAGACAGCTCAGTATTAGTCAGCCACTTTTAGCTGAGCTGATCTTTTCTTCTCTTAAAGGACAATCCCACATTTCATGTCCACAGTGTAAAATTATATCTGACATGTAATTTAAAATCCAAGCCTTACTCCAGTAAATGGGATCAAACAGCAGGGCATTTCATTTGACAGAATGGATATTTCTAGTTTTAATATTACATTAACTTTTCCTCTCCCTGCTTCTCATGGATTTTTCATTCTCAGATAGCAGCGCCTGACTTCTAACTAAAGTTGTCAGTCTGACTAGGGGTTCCCCAGGATTTCACAATTTCCTCGGGGGCAGAGAGGGTTCCTTGAGAGTTGACGTAAATTTCCAGGTATTGTCCATACCTTCTTTCATTTGTGCCTTATGAGAAACTTCAATTTTTGAGGTTCAGAATGACCCCATCAGGCAGAGGTGATGTATGATTAAATTGCAGATAACCGCAGCAGTTTAGCAGGCTGCTGCCCTCCAACTATCACATCTTTGAAAGAGGTCTGCAATATCATCTCAGGTCTGGGGCTCTGGTAACACACTCCCAGTTTGTGAATCGTCTTGATCTTGCATCTTCCTAGTTCAGCTTACAGCCGAATGTCAGTGTCTGCCTACACAGTAGGCAGCAATCTACTACACAGTAGTCTAGACAAAACCTCACTCCCTTGTTTCCCCATGTGACTCCTGAGAATATTGTTGTCAGAAGGAGAGTGTCTAGTAGGAACTTCTTGTAGGGTTAAGTGTTAGCATCACAGCAAATGTGAGGTTTTATACTTACCAGAAGGTGATTAGCTATAGTATGAATAATACAATACCTATCCTAGACATCCTGGATGACAACTCTGAGTAATCATTCCAGCATGATGAAGTAAAGTGCTCTAGCTAAATGACTAAGTGATACATAACAACAGTTTTTAATTAAAGTAACCAAATATATCTTTAATGTTGATTAAGAGAAGTGTAGATTTGAGAATGCTGTAATACATTTTTTGACATCAGATAAAGATTTATCTTTGGTCAAAGAATGGTAAAATTAGCATGACAAGTGAATTTCAGGAACATAATCACAGCCGAAACCAGGAGGATTTTATGGAAACTGCATCAGAAAATTTACAAGCCTCACTGATCAGTGTGCCATTCCTAGAGGGACAGACTCCCAGAACCTGTGTAGACCTCCCCTGCACTGCCAATGCTGTGTTACTTGGTGCTGCCAGGAGGCAGAAGGAGGACCTTCATGTTAATAAAAAAACAGCTTAAAAAATGCTGTACTGACACACATCAGATAAGTGCTAGCCAGCACTGTCTCCGCTCCCTTAACATGATAGATTGAAATAATTTAATCATGTACCAGTAACTGTTTTCCTATCAAGCTTTGTCACTGTATTTCAATGTCTGAAATGATACAGAGTGTTTTCCATAGGACTTTGTTATTTTTGACAAAGAGTGATGTCAAGAAAAATGCCTTCTAACTGTTCCTGCCGAAAGAGGAAAAGGGAACAAAAGAATCAACACTTGCACACGCTGTCTGTGGTTTTATAGATGAAATTCATGCTCCACCTGGGTGGTGCAACATGAAAATACTTCCTCTCCTGTAAGAAACCCACATGACCTCTCTGTCTTGCCAGCAACTCACCAACTCATCTGAAATGAATGGCACTTGAAATCATCACAGTAGGTTTCTTCAAATGTTGTATCCTGCCTGCACAAAGCTCATCTATCACATCCTGCCTGCTCTTGCACCCCTCTTGAAGAGCTTTATCTGCAGTGACATTTACAGTGAATCAAGTTTACTTGAGCATGGCTCACATTTCTTCTTCATCTCCTTGCATGTTTTCCCTTTACATCCTTGGACTGTCTGCTTCTTATGGACGCTGATTTCTTTGCAATTCAAAATTCTGAGCCAGTCTTTTGAAAACCATTAGGCTCACTTTTAAGTAGCCACTTTAAGCATCTGAGCAGTAAAGCGTGTGTTGCAGCCATCAGACATTACTCTGGGTTCTGGGTATTCCTAGGTCACCTGTGGTGAAGCCTGTGTTAATGCAGTTGGCTTGTTAACTGTACCAAACGGGCTGGTTTGCTTAGTGCTTATGCATTGTCCATTCATGTTTGGAGTGTATCCTGCCTACCACAAATCCTACAGGAAATACATAACTAATAAATTGTACCATGTTTAATATATTTGAATCATAGGGTTATAGAATGGTTTGGGTTGGAAGAGAATTTAAAGATCATGTACTTCCAACTTCCTTGCTGAGGGAAGGCACACCATTTACTAGACCAGGTTGCTCAGAACTCCATCCAACCTGGCCTTGAACACTCCAGGGATGGGACTGGTTAACTGGATTTTTAAATGAAAAAAACAATCAGCATGAATTGCATTCCTTACTCCATCAAAATAATTGACAGGAATTGGTGTCTCTATAGAAAAAACACTGGCTTACTTGGCATCTAATATTATTCCAATTTTGGTTTTACCGTTTTTTTGTTCTTTCAGCTATACAGCAGTTAATTTTTATCCCTTCAGGTTTTTCATGAAGGCAAGTTCCCTTGAAAACTCATGTCTCTACCTTTTTGAAGAAAATGGGCTGTAATTAAGCGAAGTTGCATTATTTACAAAGTTGTCATTTGCCACACCAAATACATAAAAGCAAGGGAAATGCATCATTAGGGACATAAATCTTCTCATCTGCCCACCTAATAAATAAACAAACACATTATTCTTATCAGGTTCAAAGTACAGCACACTTCATCAAACTCCAGAAGTGTAAACCTCCACCTGTTCTATCAACAGCAGCATTACAATGAAGTGCAAAGCTTTCTTTAAAAAAAAAAATCCTAAAACTCTGGACACAGATTCTTGCAGTATAGTTCTTTTGGTTTCAGAGGTTGAATTGTTTTACATTTCTTGAAGGTGTGACACATTATATGTGAAGTTTTTTATCCCACTCCATAATTCTCTGTCCCCTTTGCAGCTAATATTCTCCTTTGACTCCTATGTGTTGAGTGCTGATAGAATCCTATTTCTAAATCAAAACTAGTATCTTCTAAAAGATGTGTTCTAGCTCAAACCTGAAATAATTCAGGGCAGTATTAGGTGGTCAATCAGACTCTGTCATCTTATTCCTTTTCACCTTGAAATGAATGAAGAGACCAAGGCCAACAGAAATTTGGTCTTCCCCAAAACTTACACAACTCAGCAAGTCTTTCTTTCCATTGTACCGGTGGTTTGGGTTGACACCCTTGTTTTGGCAGGGTGATCCAAAACAAGGATCAGTTTTGGGGCCTGCACTGCAGTTGTGAGACCCTTCTAATGGAGCAGCCAGCACAGTGGTAGCAACAGCAGTGACTTACAGGAGCTCAGTGTGGGGTGAAGGCTGGTACTGTGAAAGCAGGAGGATCAGGGATCACATTAAGACAGGGTTTATTAGGTGATTTGCCAGGACAGAAGGAGGTTCTAGATCACATTTGCTTCCTGAAGAACTATTCCCAGCTACTCTAGGGAAAAGATGATCAGAGAGACTAGCTGTGTTTAGGAAGCTTCAGGTTGAACCATACTTTCATAGGGTGTAAATGTGTGGAATGTTCTGTGGGATGTTCTTCAAGGGTGTCTTCCTTCTTAACTGCAGTCCCTAGGTCTTAGTAATACTTATCTACCACTTTTTGCTTCCTCCTCCTCTGCACAAAGGGGGATGTCAATACTAGTAATTCACAGCTGATTTACTTTCTGGCCCTCCTGCTATTAGTAACCTGGATGAAATTCAAACTCAAAACAACTCTGTGCTTGAGAAATACGAAGAACATGTTTCAGAAACTTACTTGTAAAATGGATTATAGAAGATTTTTCTCCTTTGGTCCCAAATTGCTGAAAGACCATAGCTTTGAGGAGAAACTCCTGAATCTGCCCCCCACCTTGACCTCTGTACCTTGACCAGAGGTCATGTCAAAGGGCAAGCTTGTAAACAGTGGGTGATGGGTGACCTGGGGAAGAGCTTTGGGCTCCTGCTGGACTGATAGTGCTGGCATGTCAAGAGGCATAAGAAGCAAGGCTAATGCAAACAACTGATCATTGTGGAGCTCAGTGTGATGGACAAAGGATGGTTTCAGCTTTTGCTTCTCCTTATGAAGCAAACCGTATGGAATTTAGGACTTCATGTAGTTGCAGCATCCCTGTAGTTAGTGTAGGTTTCTCTCTTTTTCCCTGTGGCCTTAGGAAAGCAGGAAATGCCAGATTCAGTGCTTTTGATATCACCAGGAGTTATGTGACTTGCCTTCCACAGCTACAGCACAGAGCCAGTCAGACTGGCCCGACAATTTGTTCTCATTTACTGCTGCTTGCATTCTTTGCATCTTTCCTTTCTTTGGGTACTATGAAAGCATATCTCGTTGAGCAGTGGTCAGTCCTGAACCCAGATTAATACATTTGAGAATTCTGTGGTTTCCACAGGAGGGGACAGACAGATATGGTTGGTACTTGGGGAATACTGGGCCCAGACACCTCTGCCTATCTGACTAGCTTCAGAAACCTTTGCTGACTGAGGATGTGACTCTGGCCAATTGAGCAAGAGATTATATGACCACAAAAGAAGTAACATGTCCAAAATGAAGCAGATATTCATTATAAATTCCCCAGAGCTTTTATGGATGCACACCTCATCTTTCCTGTGATATATACAAAGTGCTTGGTGAAAAAACCTTTGGACAAAAACAGCAAAATATGTTCTCCCTCCCAGGCAGCTCAAAGCTAAGGAATTCACATAACAAATCACAGCCAGTGAAAGAACATGAAGACATAGTAAAAAAAAAATCAGAGAAGATAATTTTTAATGTCACTAATAAACAATTACTGTATTTCTTAAATCCAACATCATAACATTTAGTTACTGAGTAGTCTGAGCCAGAATTCAAAGTTAAAATAGAACTTTAATATTCAACAGTTAATCATAGAATATTAGAGGAAAGATCCTGAGAGGAATCGTCTAAGATGTGATCGTCTTGCCTTCTTCCATGCCAGATTACGGGGCTGTGAACTAGTCAAAGGAGTCTTGTTAGAAAGATTTTGGGATGACACAGGGCAGCACAAGGCTGTCCTTACATAGTAAGGACATGTCCTTACATAATAGATGTTCTTACAGATTCAAAGATTATTTGAGAGACTGAGATTCAGCTAATGATTGACTTCTCCTGAAGGATGTGTTAGAGGGCTTTGATTAAGATATTCCCAGCAAAATCTTACCCCTACAGCAATAAACCAAAAGTGTAAGCTTTGCTCTGGACTTGTAGACACTGACCAGGTTTCAGCTGACAATCTCTAATCAAATCTGCATGCAGTCTAGAAATGAACCTAGTCCTTCACTCCTCTATTCCTCTTTGTTTTCACTGCCTCCTGAAAGCTGTTTGCACAATTTACAAACCAGGCTGACAGTGCTAATTTTTAAGTCAGATACATTTTGAGTTTCAGGTTTCAAGGGAATCAAAAAACACAAAAATGGTGGACTTGTGCTTAAAAAAAGATTCTGACAACACCTGGATATTAAATCCATGGATGTTCAGAGAGGTCTGGATGCTCATAAAAAATGGTGCCTTTTAAATTTTTATATTCATTATAAAAATAAACAAAACCAAAACAACACGACAAACATGTTTGCGGAATGTTGTGGATTATAATGATATTTTGAGCAAATAAACTCCACTCCAAAACATGTGTTAAAGAACAATAACCACAAAATCCTATAAAAGACAGAAAACAACCGTTGTGATTTTAGGTTTCATTTACATATGGGAAAGACAGAATTGCAAAGTGTCATTTAATTGGAATTTTGATTATTAATAAAATGTGGCACTAATAGCAGTATTAGAGGAGACCCATGCAGGGTTGAGCTGATTAATGGAGTTGACTAGCCCATCGAGAGATGAAAGTTGCCTGACAATTTGGGCCATTAATTAACAAAATGCCATATTTCCTCCCACTGGGCTCTGCTGCATCGAACTCACAAAAGCCTGCAGCTCCTTCTGCAAGTTTTTTTCAGAATTTCATCTGAGGAGTTTTCCTTCTTCTTAAGAGTATCCATTTCAAGTCATATCAAAGCTATATTTCCACTGAAAATGCATCAATAGCAGGTTCCAATGGGAGATTGCAACAAACACCTAAGTACACAGAGGCGTTTCCCCGGAATATGCTCCCAGTTCCCAGGATCTCATTGCTTTCTCAACTTGTGTGAACTTTGAGCATCCATTACTAACCCCCACAAAGAATCCCACTGCCTACTCACCCTTTCTGTGAAGAACCAGCTGCTGCAAACATGTCGCTTACAATTTTCATTTTGTACCCCACAGAAAAAGAGGTTGGAGGAGGTTGCTGTGATTAGGTTGGTCATTTGCAATTTTAACTTTCCAGTGAGAATTTTCCCATCAACTAAATGTCCCAAGAATCAGGAAGCTGCAAAATTGGCATAAAGCTCCCTTTGCATTGATTCAGTACCTACCTTTATTTCCGAAAGATGCTTCAGTCATCCAACAGACTAATTGTATAACAGCACAGCAACTGTTCATTGACATCTTCTACAGTGTGATACCAACACATACAGAAAAATTACAATTTCCTGTTAGATTACATAGGAAAGATCTATAATAATATATAAATTATACTTGAAACTGCCAAGCATATTTTCATTCTCCCAACAGAGAAAACTGTCAAAAATACACAAACAACACAAACAGGCTGGAAGATAATTTAGATTTTCTGGAAGAGGTCTGGAAACTGCTTACTTGATTTTCAAGACCAGCATAGCACAAAGACTAGAAAATAATGCAGAAAGAAAGAAAATTAATTGGGCCCATATACCTTTTGTACATGCACAGGATGAAGTTGTCTTGAAATCTTGTTCTACACATGTAGGACAATAAGCAATCTTTTCTATTTTGCAAGGCCGATGCATGCTTACATAAGCTGCAAATCAAACCAAAATTCTTCATAAACATGCTCTGAATGGACACTAATTTCAGCCGCATAAAGCACTGAAATTTAGAAAAAACAGCTTTTTCTTTCTAGAAACTTCCTAAATTCTGCAAAGCAATCAGCAGAACTGGTGGAGGGAAATGAAAACCAGTGGAAGGGATGTGGAGAAGTGTAAAGGACTGTGAAAAGGCCTGTGAAAAGACACATGAAGAAAAGCCACCAAGTCCAAAATGCATCCTGCATGAGGCCTTCGAAAGTGCCTAAGTGACAACAGAGATTCAGTGAACCTCTATAGGAACATTTCCATGCGGAGTCAGAGCAGGATAATTTCCCACAGAACTGATTCTTCCTGTTTGTCTGGCTTTTCTGTCCCAAGAAATATGCACAGGTAGACAAAGCCTTTGCTCCATGTTCAGAGGTGTTCAGAGCCATGATCACTTTGTCAGGTGTAGCCGGTTTGTCTGCTGCAAACCCAACCTACTGCACACCTGGTCTGCTGCTCCTAACCATGGCAGTGGTCAGCAAGACAGTCCCAAGATATTGAGAGCTGTGAGAGCCTTGGATGTGCTACACAGACAGCAGCAGTTGTGGCCATAACACGAGGACCTTACAGGAAGAAGTCTGGGATTGGCCCCTGCCCCACTCCTGGTTCAAGCAAAGACCCCAGAGCTTCAATCTCAATCCATCTTTGCCCATTACTTTCATCAGTCTCGCTATGGCTCCTGTACTCTTGATGATTTAATGGGATTTAGACTCCTGACTCACTTAATGCTTCATTTTCTAGGCTGTTTTAGGTGCCCACAGGTGAAGGTAGGCACTTACTAGGTTTTTGTAAAGCATCTAAAGAGACTAAAGGTGATTGCAGTGGTGTGTAAGCACTTCATTTGCACTTTTGAGAGCACCATTAGGCAGCAGTGTGTATTTTTAGGTACATAAATACTGTGGGAATTTGGGTTTGGAATGCAGTTGAGCACATGGTTGATGGGAGATCATGTCAGCTGTAAGAAATTCACTGCATTTTCCTCTGCTTAGATAACCTGATACACGTCAAAACTTGCTCGTAATCCTCACGCAATTGGAAAAGAAATGCAGGCACCTGGCCCCCACCACTTCCACAGCCCAATATACTGTATATGCCTGATTACTCCTTTGTCTCTTTCTTTCATCTTCTAGAAAATGAGATCCACACAAACAGAAAGAATTTCAGCACCTTTTAATTCTTCACAAGCCTTTTCCTTCAATAATACTGAACTTTTACATGGTAGGTTGCTCCTCTAATGCTTTTAAAGCTCTTTGTGAGTTTAATAGCTCATTACTATTATATTACTATATAGGGAAACTGAGGCACAGAGGTGACAATAATACGTACAACTTCATTTATCAAACCAAAATTGAGAAAATTCTCTGGATTTCCAGTCCAGTGCCCTGGGTTAAAATTTATTTACATTAATTTCAGTAGTACATGACACAACCATACATTTTTTAAAAGGTATTTTTTAAAAAGTATTTATTGCTCAGGTTTCCAATTTATTAAGAGACACTTGTGAGCATGCTAAAGACAAGACCACAGTTAAAAAAAAAGAATCTATCACAGTGAGTTATGGCTATTTCAAGAGAAAGAGAAGAGCAGCAGCAGCTCCAGCATGCAAAGCCCCCAACTAGGTTTCTTGCAACTATAGGTGTCTCCATTCCAAGCCAGGTGGAATTTGAAGGCCAAAGAATACCTAGACAAACCATAAAAGCAGCTGTTGACCCTTAAGTGTATTTTATGGGTAGATGTATTACATACTGCATGAAGGATTGTAGGCTATGGATACCAGAAAGGAAGCTATCAGGGAATTTCTTATTTGTTAGGTGGTTCTTTGTTTGTGGTTGTGTTTTTTTAAGTTAAGGCAACTTCTGAAAGTTAATTGGTAGCTGGTAGCAGACTGTTGTACAGAGCAACAAGGATAAATTTTCTTTATGGCAATGATAATTCTCTGGTAGAGCAGGGGAAACCCTCTTAGATTCTAATTGAAAATGAATTCTAGGACATTTCTCATTTCTCTGCTTCTCTAATTCCTTGAAGAGAAAATATGAACTTCAAGCTGATGATCCCCTCCTCCTGTGTGAATAGAGAAATGAATGAGAAAACAAATGTGATTTCCATCATTTTTATTGCACTACAAAGTTATGATTTATAGAGAAGTGAAAGATGAGACGTGTGGTCTAGATAACTAGAATCCTGAAATAGCTGAGAGGAGAGATTTTTGCAACAATTTTTCTCTGATAAGCAAGAGATGCAACAAATGATTTGGGTTCAGGTCTCTGGGTGGGTTTCAGCTCCTGAGTTCCAAATAGCCTATGGATAATCAAAAACTGAAGAAGGTACTGTAAACAAATATACCACACTCGGGGTAGATTGATTTGTGGTGTTGTAAAGGAGGGAATAAGCAACAACCTGAAGGGTAGGAACAACATCCATATGGTTGTTCCCTTCTTTGGGTTGTTTTTAATCCTAGTTCACTCTTGGGATAAAATTTGAAGACTAATATTAGAATATGCCTACAGGCGTGTCCCTACCCAATAATTCTGGTTACATGTAGACAGGTATCACCAACTTTGGTAGGTCCAGAGGTCATAAAAAACTCATTCCATACAAGCTTCTCAAAATATGTTTGCTTGCAGCAGACCTTGGAAGCTTCTTTCTGCAGGAAGCTGGGAGGCCAGGCATAACCTGGCCTGAGAAGTGCTGCGGGACAGATCTAAATGTCCCAAGTGCAAAATTTCCACTGTGGCTCATGGTTTTGTCACTATGAGTTATAAACACAAAGGAAAAAAAATAGGTGGTAATAAATTCTGTACTTGCAGAATGACAGCTTTTTCCTTGTCCTTGTTAAAGACAAGGTCTTGCTAAGAGGGGCCTGTCTGAAGAGAAGAGGATTATTGTACTTCCATACTTCTCTAAAAAAAGCAGAGCTTGTTTGTCTTTCTGAGACATCCTTTCTAGAATGCTGTAAAGGCATGAGAACAAAAAATCCCTCCTTATCAAAGTTAGTAGAAAACAGCAAGACGGCAAAACAAGTGGCTGCTTCTAACTCACTCCTTGGGACTTATGAAAGACTTCTTATTTCTAGCCCTCAGCCCTTTCTTGTGATGATTGTGATCACAGCTTTTGGGTTTTTTTAATATGAGTCTCAGTGGATGCTACAACGAAAAGTGTCTGTGGCTTGTTGAAAGATCTGGATGTCATTGCTGAAGGGTCAGAACCGTGATAATGGTACCTTTAGAAAGCACTTGGTACAAGTCACCAATCACTGTGCTTATTTGGATGGTATTAGCCAAGCTGTGCTTATGGCTGTTTCCAAGGGTGACTGAATCTGAGAGCTAGCTGAAAGGCTTTAGTGTATGTGGCATTTTCTGTATTTGAAAAAGAGGTTTTTCACTATTTTGTACCAGAGCACATATTCAACCCAGTGCTTTCCTGTTTTGGGCAGTGCAGGGACCCACTCCACTAAACTGATGCCATCTAGGAAGAAAGGAGAAAGTAGTCTGTGTCTGTCTGTTTACCTTAAAACCCCTTGTGACCTTCTACATGGAATATTGAGTGATGAAAATGCTTGTCTTCTCACTCCCTCTTTCCAAAGCTGTTCTTTGAAGGGATGTTCATGACTTTTTTCTCTCCTTTTCTCTCCTGAGTCACCTTGGGCCTACAGTTTAGTCTTCTATGGAGACACAATTAAGATTTGACAAAAAAAAAAAAGATAGGCAAGGTGTGCCTGCTGCATAAGATCTGCAGCCTTGGCCTGGGAACATATATATATATACATGACTTCACTGAACATCTTTACCAACAGCAATGGGGAAGATTGTTTAGTTTGGCATGCAGCATAGTGGGAACTGTATGAAGCTAAACCTGTCAACTCACAATCCTTGCTATTAGGCCTGTCTTGGAAACGTTGACTTGCCCACACAGCTCTAGCTTTGCTATTGGGATCAAAGTGGCAAGGAATGATGGGATGTTTGACTACCTAGGGGTCCAGAGTCATCTTGATGCCCCACTAACTGGATCTTCTGTGAAGAAGGTAGGTTATTCTTATCCTTGTGGGCTGACTTGCCTCTTTTTGGTAACAACTCGTGCAAGAATCAGGTAAGTCCTCAAAGAAGAGAGTGCTTCCTCTCTAGTCTGTTAGCTCCTTGGGGTGCCGTTCAGTAGAAAGCCATCTGCTCATACATCATCCACTCATTTTAAAGCAGGAAGGGTTCCTGACTTCTGTTACTGTAACCAGGGAGTGCATTTACAATAAGCATTGTTAAACTACTTCTGAAAAGGAGTAGAGCGCTCTTCTGTAGTTTTGCAGGTGTGGTGAAGACTTGGATTGCATGACCTCCTGTGTGGGGGAAGCCCTTCTGACAACAAACCAAAGGAAAAAACTGTAACAAATCCTGTCGGAAATGCTGAACCATATCGTTAATTTGAACCTGGCACCAAGGATGTGTTCAGCATTTTTCCAGCTTTCCATTGTGTCAGTGGGGATTTAGCTCTCTCACGATAGGCAGTGTATTAGAGACAGCATGACTGAACCTGCATGGCTGTCCCACTTCTCAAAAAACCTTGTAGATTTTAATTTGAAACAACATATATCGTCTTCAATCTCTGTACTAGAGAAAAAATACTACATGAGCACCATGTCTTCCAAGATGACCATTCCCTTCACAGGTCTTTCTCCTTTTTTGATTGTACTGTCACAAGAGACATAATATATTCCCACTTCACCACATTTGCTGCAACAGTAATACTGAAACTCAGGGATGGATTATTGTCTACCTCACGTTGATCCTGCCTACTCTCGAGACTCTAATCCTATGGATGAGCATCTCAGTTATCTTTTTTTTAAATCAAGTAATCCTATTTTTAGCATGGACACCTTATATATTAAGGTAATGATAGTAGCTTTTTTATTTTTTTAAACAGCACTGGTAGAGGCTTGGAGATTTAAGCTTTACTGCTGATAAAGAATCAAGGGCAGTCATGACGAGGAAGAAGGAAGGGAGAAAATTTAGGGAGGGATCTATGAGCGCAGAGAAAAATAATACAAGAGGAAGAATCCTTAGGGGATGTGGGGTTGAGTGTTTATTTTTCTGGAGGGAATATTGTTATTTAGACCCTGGAAAATTTGTAATCTCTTTTAAGTATAAAACAATGTAAGGGGTTGTGAGGAAAACTAAAAAGAGGGAAAGCAGATGGTTGTTGGAAAGAAAATCTGGAAAGAAGGGAGAAATTAAATGAGAAAAGCAATAATAAAAGTAATAAAGGGACAGTACTTTTTCATCACTTTCTCTAAAATGCATGAAAATATGCATATTTTATGCCTCTGTGTGTGTGCAAGGGCCTGTGTACGGAGCAGCAAAGTGTGTGGAAGTTTTCTGACACATATGGAATATCTGCAATGCTCTGGACCAGTAGGCAAAATAGAGAGTATAAGGTTAATTTAAATTAAAGAAAGATGAAGTTTGATGAATTAAATATGAAAATGAATAATACACATTGTGCAGTAGCCCTTGAATTTGCTTTGATGCTAAATGCAATTTATTTTGCATCCATTTAGTTTTTCCCATTATAGCTGCAGGTATTTTATTCTTCATAACACAGAACCCATTGCAGGGATTGTCAGTAGATAAACTGTGGGTTTTTAACTGAGAAGAAAATTAGGAAACTGTAATCCTGCTATCTCAATCTGTGACTGATTGCTACTAGTACATTAATTCCACTTAAATTTTTCAGCAATGGAATAGACTGAAAGATGGCCATATCAGTGCCACAGTCAAGCTAAATGTTAAGAGGCAATTGATGTTTCTGGACTGTGACACTTTTATCAAAGTTAGCACTTCAGGATGACTGCTGATGGAAGAGATGACACTGCATTTAGCAATGCATGGATTTCTCCTTTCATACTCATCAGCCTCCTTTAGTTCTAGTTGTTCATGTAATTGGTCTGAGAGCTCTGTTCTGCAAGGTGGACAGATTGCAAGGCAAGGGCAAAAATTATAGCTGTTTACGTCTAAACAAAACTCTAACTGTAGAATTCTGCACTGGATTTCTGATATCTGGTTTTCTAGTGAAGTGCTTTACTAAACTGGAATTCTTATGAATGCACCTGCTTTTTCCCATGGCTCTGAAAATGGGCACAGGAGCGATGAATACTGAATTGAAACATTCCCTTACATTTTTAACCTGCTATGATCATTCTCTTTCACACAAATCCCCCAAAAAAGCTTGTGTAGGCATTTGTGTCTTGATTTGACATCACCAAAGTGTTGCAGGAGAAGATTTTGATATTAATTTCTTAATTGCATATTCCTTTGTCCTCAGACACAGGTTAAAGAATTCCATTATTTTCTACAGTTCAAATGTGTCAGTTGAAGAAAAAAACCCTACATGCTGCTGGTTTTCTTCAAGTAAATCAAAATCACTAGTAATTGCCTTTCATATTTTATTTCAGTAAAATAGTATATTCATTACTCAGTATGATGCTGTAGACAAATTAATATTAAGGGAAACACAGAGCAAGCCACAAGAACACTGAGAGAAGAAAGCATCTGGGAAGAGCTTTTGCTTTCCCTAATGAAGAGAAAAAGATGGTAATGCCTTTAGATGAGGTTCCTAAACAGATGTGTGCAGAGCTGTATGCAAACGACTTCAAAGTAGGACACAGATGTTGTCTGAATAATTTTCCTAACACTTTTCTGTATACGTGCATGGCCAGATAGGAGTTGCTGTAGTCACCACTGCCAGTGATGATGCCAGAACAACTCAGTTTGGAAATTTCTGACTCCAAACTGAGACTGATATCCAGGAATGAAGGGGAATATTACTACTCTCTTGAAGAGGTAACATTGTGCCTATTACCTTTTAGTATATCATATAGTCATATAAGGCAATTGCTTAAACACTGGCAAAGCCAGAAGCATAAGAGGGATTGAGCTGTATCACCTCTCTTAATATGAAGGCTTATGAGAGCAAGTAATTCTACTCAAGTTTGGATTAATTTCTCTGCATCTGCATTTCAACTATGTATTTTTACAGACATGAACCATCTAGCTGAAAGTTATGTATCTCTGTTTAAGTAGTGTGTCTTCCAAAAGAAGAGACCTGGAGCTTCTACAAGGAATTAATTTTCCCAGTTGCTCCAAGGTCAGTAATATATGGAGTCAAGGATGCATCTGTGTGTAGTGATAAACTGCACAGAACACACAACTTCATGCAAATATCAAGTATGCTTTTTGCCTCCTCTCCCTCAATATTTCTTTACACACTTCCGTCTCATAACTGCAATATTTGCTATTTGCATCTGCTAAAAAAACATCCAAAGAAATAGTCTTCCCTCAGCAGAGAGACACAGTACACTAAGTCCATGAAAAAATAAAGCAATTTTGGGAATGGAGAAGTTAAGTATGGTATGGCATTTTTTTCACATGTAAGCAAAGACTTTGTTCCACATTGTGTATCTTTGTTCATAGACACTTTAATTGTCTGCCAGTCAAACTGATTTCTTTTGAAAGAGATCCTCCTCCCTCAATCATTCAGTCCCTAGCGCATTCACAGGCACCTGTTCCACTGCTTCTCTTTGCACTTAATCCCTCCAATGAATCTGATTTAAGTCTTCCTTGCTAGGTTTGAAAGCCTTTTGGTAAAGATGTTTTTATCCTGCTTTGTCAGGTGGATTCCATGTCTCCCAAGCAGTCTTTTTTTTCCTCAGAGGAGAGTCCTTTACTCACAGAAGCTGAAACTCTGCCCACTACACTGGCTCTACTACCAGTATTGAATTGCAAAATAACTGCTCCTACATTTATCTTTCTGTTTTATCAACAGGATTGAGGAAAACACCATCTAGGCTCCCACAGCCTTCATTCCCACCTCCAGAGCTCTGTAATTATTCCTTATGTGGCTAGAGTCTTCCTTGGCAGGGTCTTGCATACCCACAGAGATGAACAGAGACAGATAATGCTTCAAAGGCCAGATATCGCTGGCTGACTTTCTCTAATATGCTGTATCTGAGTTAATGACTCACAGAAAAGCTGAGATTGGAAGAGACCTTTGGAGATTGTCTAGTCCAACCTCCTGCTCAATCAGGGTCACCTACAAGGGACATCAGGGTGGATTGATTGGCCAAGGTCAACTATATGAGGTTCAACAAAGAGAAGTTCCAGGTCCTGCTCTTGGGTCATAACAACCCCATGCAGTGCTACAGGCTTGGGACAGAGTGGATGGAAATCTGCCTATGAAAAAGGACATGGAGGTGCTGGTTGACAGCCAGCTGAACATGAGCCAGCAGAGTGCCCAGGTGGCCAAGAAGATCAATGGCATCCTGACTTGTGTCTGAAATACTGTGGCCAGCAGGACCAGAGGAGTGACTGTCCCTCTGTACTGGGCACTGGTGTGGCTGCACCTCAGGTTCTGTGTTCAGTTTTGGGCCCCTCACCTCAAGATATTGAGTGAGTCCAGAGAAGGGCAATGGAGCTGGCAAAGGGTCAATAGAGTAAGTCCTATGGGGAGTGGCTGAGGGAGCTAGGGGTGCTTAGCCTGGAGAAAAGAAGGCTCACAGGAGACCTTATCTTTCTCTACAACTACCTGAAAGGATGTTGTGGAGAGGTGGGGGTCCATCTCTTCTCCCATGTAACAAGTGGAAGGATAAGAAGAAATGTTCTAAAGTTACACCAGAGGAGGTTTAGGCTGGATATTAGGGAAAAATTCTTCACCAAAATGATTTTCAAGCATTGGAACAGGCTGTTCAGTGAAGTGGTTGAGTCACCAACCCTGAAGATATTCAGAAGACGGGTAGATATGGCATTTAGGGATGTGGTTTAGTGTGGATTTAACAGCACTAGATTAACAGTTTGACTTGAAGATCTTAAAGGTCCTTTCCATCTTAAATGATTCTATGATTCTACCTAGAAATTTGTGCGTCTGAATCATAGTTTCTGGTTGACAAAGCTCTTGTCTTTAAGGCTACATCATCTTAACTTCAATGGATAGATTATTCAGACGTCCTTCAGCAAATTGTCCCATTGATCACAATCATCTGAACGTATTCCTGATTTCTAATCTGAATTTTTAGTCAGTGTTGTGGTTTAACCCCAGACAGGAACCAAGCCCCAAGCAGCCACTGTCTCACTCATCCCAGTGGGATACAGGAGAGAGACAGATGAGGGAAAGTGAGAAAACTCACGAGTTGATATAAAGACAGCTTAATAAGTAAAGCAAAAGCTTCACATACAAGCAAAGCAAAACAAGGAATTAATTCACCACTTTCCATGGGCAGGGATCAGGCATCCCCAGGAAAGCAGCACTTCAGCACGTATAGTGGTTACTTGGGAAGACAAATGCAGTCACTCCAAATGTCCCCCATTCCTTCTTCCCTCAGCTTTATATGCTGATGCCATGTGATATAGAATATCTCTTGAGTCAGATGGGGTCCAGTTGTGTCTAATTGTTCCCGTTTCAGTTGTGTCCTCTGCCAAGTTCTTGTGCACCCCCAATCTCCTCACTGATGGGATGAAGTGAGAGGCAGAAAAGGCCTTGACTCTGTGTAAGCACCACTCAGCAGTAACTAAAACATCCCTGAATTATCGACACCGTTTTCAGCACAAGCCTGAAATAGAGCTCCATATCAGTTGCTGTGAAGAAAATTAACTCTAAACCAGCACAAATTGGTATCTGGACACCTGACTTTACCTCTTAGCATCAGAACATTTTCCCATTCTCCCAGTAGATAGTTTTAGGTCATGATACAGCAACTCTTCTAATGACCTAGGTACAATGAATATATTTAAACCTTTTACTAGAAGGCAGCAAATCCTTTCATTGAAATAGACTTGCATTTTTTCTCTGAATCTCTTCCAATTTGTCAACAGATAGACACCAGTGTGTTCTTGAATAGTGGAAGTGACAGGCTGTGATTGCTAACTCTTTACATTGCTAAGCCTGGGACTTACCCTTGGTTGTGTTGCATGTGCTTGAAGCCTCAGTATGTCTGTTTTGGCAGACAAATTGTTTCATCCTCCCTTTTATCATGCTGATGACTGATAAGAAAGAATGTATTTGGTTTACTGGCAGCTGTTTGCTCTTTGGATGAGCAAGGCTACTAAATTTAGCACCTTTTGGCACATTCTGAATTTGTTCTCATCCAGTCTAAGATAAAGGAAATAGAACTGGTGATTTCAGCCTTGAATTTCTTTGACCTGAAAGCCTCCAACTATTGCAGTCATCTCTCAAAAGAAGTTAATATCTTTTTGGTAAAATGGTAGTCTGACCACTTTAGGACAAGTCTCAAACTTTAATTTTACCACTTCTTTATTGCATTCCACTTAGAAAATGGTAACTCAACAGAACAAAAATGAAATTGAGTAAGAGCTTATATGTTACTGGAAAAAAGGTTTTTAATCTACTAGTGTAATCTCTCAGACTCTTCAATCTTTGAAACAGCAATTAACTAACTCTTTCTACATCCAAGGTTCATGAACACACACATACACGTGGATTGCATTGCCCAATTTGAAGCATCTCTACCATTGTCAACAAGAGATGAGACACTCAGCCTTCCCGGGAGACTGCTTCCAGCATCTACATCCATTGCAAATGACCTGGCTAGATTCAGGCCAACCAGGCATGGAAACTAACAGCACAGGCCAAGGCTGTTTGACCATCTATTTTCATAGACAGCCTTGCTCCAGATCTTGAAAATTTCTGGGCATACTTGAACATATCATTATAGATGTAGCCCTAAAATGACAGTAAGAAGAATTTTTTTAACAAAGTCCAGGGTCAGGCAGAAAAAACAGAAGAGGGAATGTTGACAATTCTTGCACACTGAAGCATGTAATTCCTCTTTCCACCTTCATTCCACCTATGGAAAATTAAGGTATTGGGAGACTAAAAGCCATGCTGGGGCAAGTTTTATGGGGTTCTTAGCACATTTTCTTTACCATTTCTTTCTCTTTCCATCCAAAAGAAATTACTTTATTTGTTGAATGAAGAAACACAACTAATCACAGCTATTAAAAATGGATTTACATAGGTATACTCTCTTTACAGTGTTAAAAATGGATGGTGTTCTAGAGTTCTCCAGAGGATGAAAATAAAATTTCAATACTTGAAAGTTTATCTCAGCTCCAGTTATAGGAAGGAAGCACAAATATTTCAAGGTGCTTTGCAGAACTTCTGGGTAAAAAGTAAATATCTGCCATTTTAATTTTGATACTTTAATATTATGTTCTTGAAGGAACCAACTCTACCCAAAAATCTGCAAAGGAAGACTCCCTTTATCCTTTTGACATCTTTGATCAGTTATTAAATATTGAAGAGCAACACCATCAGAATAATTTTTGTTGGGTGCCTAATTCCAGGCTCTTATTGAAATTAATATAAATTCATTGCTCCCCTCTAAAGTGGCTATCAATTTCATTGGCAAAGACACAAGAAACTTGCATTGCTTATGTCTATATTGCATAGTATAGGGTAAAGCTGCATGCACCTAAACAAGAGATCTTCATTTAGGAAAGAATGGTATGTGTTCCATTCGAGTAGATCCCTCTTTACTGCAAGTCCTGACTTTTATAGAAGGAGAAAAATGGTTTGATTCACTAAGTATATAAATCACTGTAAGTTATTCTCACAGCTGTGATGGTTATCTTGTTCCCTTTTCATTCCATGTAAGATCAAGATAACAACCTTTTTATTTTGTGCAGACCACTGAGCAATTGTTAAAGAGAAATAGGCTTTTGTTTGCCATCAGACTGACCAAGCTGAGAATCAAAGCTTACAGTGTGAAAAAAAAGGCTTTATGGACACATTGCCATTCAGTCCTCTCCCTCTGGTGCCAGGAAGCCTTTTAGCTGGATTTCAGGAGTGACCAAATGAGTTGAGTTTTTTTAAACTTTTTTTCTTTCCTTAAGGGAATCGTGTATTTGGTAACCTGGTGGTCACATCAGAGTCCTGGGTTCAGATTCAAGTCATATTTCAAATTTGTTATGACTTTAGGTCAGGAGGTTTCATCTCTTTAGTGCTGCTGTTTCTTCTGCCACAAGATGGGAAGCTAAGGGAGTACTTATAAAACTAAAGGATATGTAGTGAGAATCAAAGGTACCTAGTTAATGCACATTATTTTGGTATTTCACTTTTTTAAGCTATTGTTATTATTTTAATCTTTCAGCAGCATATTGGGTGTCCACTATGCCTTATAAAACCATCACATTTCTGGCCAACAAAACTTCCAAAGAAAAATTAAAAGTGATGACTTTGTTTTCACTAGGCAAAAAGAAGGAAAACACTCCCTTGCTGAATGAATAACAGTATGAGAGCTATCTTCATGAATGCAGTGCATTTTGAGAGTGACTTTTCACCCTTTCCCTCTCCCCTCAATAAACAAACTCTAGGGCAAAAGTGGAACATATTTTGAACATGTGACAGTAGTTGTTTTCAAGTTTACACCTTAAGTGGGCCTATAAGAAAAGATGTGGCTGCAAAGACTTATCTGGTTTGTTCTGGGATTTACATTCATTTCTTTGGTGGATCATGTGTGCTGTCAGTAATGTAATTTGTGAAAATGGATTTTTGTCTGGAAAATGAAGTAATTTTAAATTTTACTTTGACCTGATACAGTTACTTTATGCTTGACTGTCACTCACTCAGTTCTACAGAAATGGAGTAACTGGGATTATGCTTGCCCTTGAGAGTGAATAAGAGCAGTACAGGGAACCATACCACAGGGCAAGTGGGGCTTTAAAGGTAGAGGGTATAATCAGAAGAAGACACATTTCCAATATTTAAAAATATCTTAGTGTTATCTGAAAGTTAAAACTAATTTCACTGCAAGACATATTTGAACACCATAATCTGGAAGTGATTTTTATCTCTAGAGTGCATTTTGGAGTTACTGGGTCATCATGATTACCTGACAAGGGGTGAAGAAGTGGAGGAGTTGGATAGGGAGATTACCTAGTGAGAAGGAAGGGAAGGCTGAGCTGACTATTCAGTGAGATGGAGGAGTGTGTTTTACAGAGGCAATTTGCAACAATGGATGCATAAGAGAGTGCAGTAAATGTGCTGTTGTTTTTTTATATATATGAGACTTATCTCCCTCCTGCTGTCTTTGGAAACAGTTTTGTAGGCAGGAATAAGGCAAAAATACTCTGTACATTACTTCAGCACATGAAGTTGATTTTCTCCTTGATGGCATTGAGAGTTCATTATGAATTCAGCTTTATATTCTCAAAGCATGCATAATTGAAACAACAAATCCACCACAACCATTGGGTATGAATAAGGTCTGGCTAATGCTACACAATCCCTCTGGTTGTGCAGTTGGCATGAGAAAACAGTGACTTTACCGCATATTACAATTAGGGAAAATTTAATTTCTAAATCCAAGGTGGCCAGGTAAGATTTTTACCATTTTACCAGCATTCTTCTTATACCTGTTTCTTCTTTGTAGCCCTTGCATCTTGGAAGATTTAGTTGTCCTTGCATCTTGGAAGAAACTACTGGCAGAAATATAGACCAGTACCCAAATGGCTTAGGGTGGAAATAAAATGGGGAAGGCAATTGTCAATACTTGCCTTGTCAAGACTTTGTACATTTTATTTGGAAGAAAACCATAAAAGCTTTGAATGTAGATTCAGAATGCAGAATGTAGATTTGAACTTTTAAGCAAATGTTTGGAAATTGTACCTCCTGTTTTTTTGGTCTGTTTTTGTAAAGGATCACTTTTGTGATGTGTGGGCTGTATTTTTGATTTTAAGCTCCCAAGTGATGAATTGAATGGTTACAGTCTTAGCCTTTGCCCTCAGTTTTCCATATGTCTGAATGTTAGAAGACCTGTTGTTAGCAGGCAGAGACAAATGCCTTACAAGAACCATAGCAAATGAGCACAGTAGCACACATGGATTATCTGTGTAGTTAACACTTGCTGGAGGAAGAGACTGGAGATGAATGACTTAATAGCAGGTTGGAGAACCTACTGCATAATATAAACTTACAATCCATAAGGAAAAAAGGTCAACGTTTTAGAGTTATTCTTTAAATTTGTGATCAGTTACAAAAGGACATGGGAAAGGCTTCCATACTGTGAGAGAAATTGTGGTGAAAGTTTAAGCCTGTTTCTGTATTGAAAGCTGAACGGTTAGAACTGATGTTTCTATTCATAATGAGTGAGAGCACTTGTAAAGCAAAGCCCCCTTTCCATATTACAACCTCCTCTGAATTTAACCCTCCTTTGAATACTCTTTGTTCTGTAGCTATAGTTGCCTTGCTGAACTCTACAGTTCAACTATGAAAATTTTGGGAGGCTTCTTGCACCCCCTACTGAACTATAAATGAGCAAAAATGTAGGTCAGTCTAATTCAAAATGATGCCTTTATACAAAGTTGTTGCCTGCTGGATGAAACAACTTAAATGACTGCTTTGGCACACTCCTGGATAGATTCTGAACCATACCTCTCATACTACATGTTGTTAGAGATTTCATGTTAATCGTAATATATTTAGCATCCTATCTAATGCTTCTTCCAAGGGGACAACACTAACGAACTTGAATGTCTTCAACTCCAGCTATAAGATGAGCATTGATATCCTGAGAAAAACATTGTGGGACCATGATGAAATAACTTGTGATGAAACACTCTTCTCTCTAAGTTTAGACTTTTTGGGGAGAAAATATTGGAAAATACTATCTTCCATGAACCTCCCATAGCCTCAACAGGATAAATCTTTCAAACTGGCAACAAATAGGAAGAACTAAAAAGCTATTATTTTATCAAAGTATCTTTTTTTCTCATTTCTCTCAGCCAGTAGTTTTAAGAAAAGATGGCAAAATGAGAATACTATATGCTAACCTGAGGCTTTAGTTATGCTTAATGATGTGCTATTTGACACAAAAATGGTGTCCTACATTTCAAAAACCTAAATAACCATTGAGAAAAACAAAATCAAGCCCACCATTTTCATCTCTGAGCAATTT
>WEIV01013025.1:304194-318266 GCA_013390005.1 Calyptomena viridis | reverse complement strand
GGAAAATATTTTTTTTTTAAAAATTTTTTTTTTTTTTTTTTTTTTTTTTTTTTTTTTTTTGAGGGGAAAAGAAAAGGAAAACAAGAAAATGACAAGGAAAAAAAATAAAAGCAATTGCTGTATTTCAAAGCCAGTGAAAATTAGACTAAGCCAAATAGAAATCATAATTCTTCTATTTTCCTGGTTGCTTAGACATGTGTCAGAGGCTTGGCAAACTGTCAAGGAAAACAGGGGCCAAGCTGTGATGTGTTTAGAAGAATCAAAAGGCTGCCTGGAAGAGAGGGAGATTTCAGCACAGCTCAGAGGAGAAGAGTCTGAAGTTCACCTGCAGCTTGCTCCTTATGAAGAGGAGAGAGGAGGCGAAACACATACAATGCAAAGACACTTTTCGGCTTCGGAGAGGAAACTAAGGCAATAGTGCAGTCTTGCCAGGTACACTTTGTTTCTTTTGATTTTGCATAGTGTGCTTTATGGCAAAAGTACAAGGCAAAATCAAAAGCATGGGCAGGATATTTAGCTTTAAAAGCTGTAAAATGTGGACTCAGGCAGGTCATGGCGAAACACAAAACATGTAATAGTACCCAAAATAGAAGACAGAAAACACATTGTGAGTCCAATTCTCTTACAGAAGGTACCTGTCAGAAATCAAATAGGCAGAAGTTTCTGGGTCTTGCATACTCCTGGCATAGGAGCTGATAAGTCCAGAAAGTTAACACATTTCACATTCTTTTTGACAGAAACCCCAAGCTCAGAGCTTTGCTATCAAGAGGATCTGAGTCCCGGGGCCTCATTACTAATGCAGCTTTAGCTTCAGGAGTAGAGAGACAGTGTTTTTGTGGTCTGTCATAGAGCATCCTTTCACTATTACCAAGATAATTTCAAAATGGAATAGCATTGCCTTTGTGCATACTTCTCATGAAAGGGTGCTGTGAATGTCAAAAGGCACAGAAATGACCCAGTGTCAGGAAAAAAAAACCTTGCACAATGGGAATGTTAAGGAGGTGAACAACTGTTTTGCCAGAGAAGGCAAAGATCTAGAAGTAGCTCTCCACTGGGGAAACCCCTGCATACCTTGTTGCACAAAACTGAAGTGATATACTGGGAGAAGGATAATGGTTTATCCAGTTACTCCACTCTTTCCTTCACATGCCATGGGACGACTGTGAGTGACTGTGGGTTAGTCAATGACATGACCTTAGAATCATTGCATAAGGGTGTTCATGCATATAAAAAACTTCTCATGATGGAGCTAAATAAAAGGTGCCATCTGAAATAGATCAGCTTTGGAGGTTTAAGGTAACCTGGCCATTTTCTAGCAATGAAGTTGGCTAAATATTAAGTAGCTTACTGGGCAAAGAAGTTGGATTGTCTTTACTTGAGCTCTTTCAAGTCAGATTTGATAGATTTGAGAAAGATGTTCTATTTGTTTGGGTTTTTTCCTAACCCACTTTGAGGGGAAAAAAAACATTTCTGACTATTTACAAGGTCAGAATAATTGGTCAAGGGAGTAGTTCTTTGAGTAGTGCTTTGAGAATGGGAACTTAAGGAACATGACAGTTCATTTAGATTTGTTTTTAAAAGCCACCTTAGAATCATTACTATGGGCATAGTCAGGAACTGGTACAGTACAGTCCACATGGTGAAACAGTGACTTCTAGCTGGTCCTGGACAGAAGATACAAATTGGGACATCAGGTACACACAGACCACATCCGCAACATTCTTCTTTTTCAGGCTCTGTAACACCACATCCTGGACCCTTTCTATCCTACTGTTTTCTGATGTGTTCTACCATTTCAGTAGTAGAGTTCTGCTCTTATTCTGACCTAGTACCCCTGGGAGACTTTACACAAAACTAATTTGTTTAGTTGAAGTCCTCTATGGTATTTTAAAAATGCCATTCCTGACCACTGTTTTGTCAGAGGTAGGAAAAGCCCTTTGTTTCAAATGCATTGCCATTAAAGTATGAAGAAAACTATTGTCTTGGTATAAGAAAAATCGGGGGGCTTTGCAAATGAAATGCTGAAAATTTACAAAGAGGAGAAAGGAGTAGGAAAACACATATACTGCCCTTCCATTCATACCCTCCTTCCCTTCCTCTCCTCCCTCCTCTTCTCCCTTTCTCCCTTTTGGTGTATAAATAGCTTTTATTATGAACTTGGCTGAGAATGTTAAAGTTGTTCTTGTGTCTTGCTTGACACATAACAACCTTCCAACAGCAAAGACTGCAAAACTCCCAGGAAACTGTAGGGGTATTTGTGCTCGCCTTTACATTTGAAGTTCTGACCTCTGTTGTTGTAATATGTCACTTGTGAGTACCTTTATTTAATGAACAGACAATGCATGTTTGGGAGTGACCTCAGAGGTGAAGTCCCATGCTGAGGGTGTTATGTTGGTCTGTTCTCAGTGTGTGAGAATGGTATTAGCAAATGCAGTGAGGTCTGCAGCAGAGAGGAAAGGTCACTTGTTCCTTATTGATGGCACAAGAAACTACCGCTACTTGGGAATCTGACAAGTCTGCTAAACTATGAACTGAAGTATAAGAAAAGCCAGCTGAACACCCTTGAGCAAGTTTTCTGCTGTAGCCCCTTCACAAAATTCCAGCAGCTGAAAAGAAGTGTAACTGAACCACATCCCTAAAGAAGAAGAGAGTTGCCAGCCCTGCAGGGTCTGCTGTGACCCAGCTACTCCTGGCTGTGCAATGGCCTCTGGAGGATCTACCATTGAAACCCTTGCACTGTGCTTTAACCATAGGCTGAGCTTTTCTGAATTAGCGCATACTGAAAAGTTGCTGAAATTATCTTTTATTCCATTGCCGCTTCTCTGTGTGAGCTCAGCTTGAGATGAACAGGAAAACTAGCCTCTTAAATAGGAGAAATCAGAGAAATCTAGAACCTGCTGTTCTACAGAAGGAATCTTATCTATCCTTACCTACCTTACTCATCTCTTTTCTTAAATAACATCCAGCCTCCCATTTGCATCCACTGCAAAGAAGTATTCATGTGGTAAAACCAAGTAGTTCTAGGTTTGATGCCTCTGAGGGCCAGCTCTGGCTGCAGTGCACTGGCTGTAGCCACTCTGCACAGCACCTGCATGCATCTGTCTATGCTGACATGTGACTGCACCACAGCATTTCATAGAAGACTCACATTGCACACTTTGTCACTCCTGCACTCCTTTGACAAGGCACTACCCACTTGTACTGAACCTACTCTTGGTCCTTCTGACAATGCTCTACTTGCTCCTTGGACCAGGTAGACTTTCCTGTGTTGCTTCTTGTTTGTTCTGGGCAAAAGCAGACAATCTCCCCAAATCATGGAGTCTGGATAATTTGTCTGCAGACAGGAACGAAACTGCTATCAGAAGTGAGGGACTAGATCACTGAAATTAGATGACACACAGCCACATTCTCCATTTCCACCAATCTAGTTTATTCTGCACAGGCAACCTGCAAGAAAATAGACTTTTGTAAATGTTCCTGAATTTCATCTCTCTTTTTAATAAGCTAGACTGCAACTCCATCTCCAGACATTCATCCAGGTTTGTCAGGATGGAATGTCCTGACTAAGAGCAGATAATTCTGTGATGAAAGATAAGGTAGAAAAATGCAAGGTGAATCTGAAGGAGGAATCATTTCTGGGGACCAAACTATAATCCCATTTGTTTGTGTATTTCTCAGATCCAAATTCCACATGTGCATAATTTGCATCAATAGGAGGCAGCTGGAGAAAGGAAGAAATAAATAATCTACAGTAATAAATAGCAATCACTGCACATCTTAAATATCCTTCTCATGTACATTGTCACAGAGTGGATTTATTTAAAACTAATTCAAGGCCTAGCACAAATTCTTATTTATCACTCTGAGGGCTTTCCTCCCTCCCCCAGGCTGTAACAAAAGTCTCCTTAGTGGGGAACTGTTGTTTACATCCAACATATGCTAGGCATCATCCTCTAAATCCATGCTTACACAAAAGAATCTTGACAGTCTGAAACCCTGAACTTTGTGTTTATCCTAAACACACACATACAACTATTTACACTGGAGAAATCCTTTAGAAGACAATAGCCACAGGTAATGTCAAGCTTTAGAATGGATGGGCATGGGAGAAGCTTTAGAATCTAAATGCATGCTGTTTTCTCCTGCAGTTTCTGAGTGCTTTAAAAATGTTTGGTGTGTACTTGAAAGGAAATTTGCAATGCTGTTCTGTAGTATACCTTGAGCTAGAAGAGCTAGAGGGCCATTAGAGCTGGTAACAGAGTGCTCTCTTGGCTGTAGACTTGTCTCCAACTGAACTTTCTAGTACTCTTTGATAGAATCACCACTTCAGATACAATGTACAACTTTAATCTATAGGTTTTCTTCTGATTTTTTTCTTTTTTTTTCTTTGATTTCCTTCCTTCCCTCTCCCTAATGGAAAAAAAACACTTGTCTCTGTCTAAAATTAGTATATTGTCTGTGTGTTTCCTTCCTGCTTAAAATCTGTATTCCCAAATTAGAACTGGCATGACTTAATTAAGACAGACATAAGAGAGAGAAAGCTCTAGAGAAAGGCTAGAGTACGAATAACAGGAGGAGAATTGTGATTTTTTTTAATCCCTGCTCAGGGATAATCTTAAAGACATGAAGCAACACACATGCCCACTCAAACAAGTTGTTAGCAAACTAATCGTGCATTACAAGACAGCAGAGCCACACTGTGCTCATTATACACTGTTTAAAGATGGGTTTAGTGCAGTCAGAAGGCAAATCAAACATGCCTAGGTATAAGGTTGGATGGGGAAGATTGCCTCTTTCCTTTTAAGAGGCATAGGAGAAATCATTTGCTTTAGCATCAGTCTGTCTTCATGAAAGACCAGAATACAGAGACTGAATTGCCTATCTGCTCTACTCAAAGGGGCCTTTGAATAAGAGACTCCTTTTCTCAGTTCTCTACAAGAGAAAAGGCAGAAGGACTTTCTCAAGCAATCTATTCTTCTGCCTAGATAAAGTGGCAGACAACAAATAGCTAAAGGCAGATGGCTATGCTAGTAATGGATATTTGCCACAAAACCCCCAACTTTCAGGTGAACAGAAGTAGCAGATAGTTTGAAGAGTATATTCAGGGTGAACTTCCATCATTAAACATAGACTCAGCATGTATGGGAAGTGGAGAACTGGATTGGCCATGCATATGGTTACATCACAGATATAAATATTCATGCTAAGAGACTGAAAGACAGGTATTTTATCTCAGAAGATACTTCTTTCCTAATACAAATAGCCTACATATATGAAAGACTCAAACAGATTTGTCCATGAGCAGCAGACTTCATGTCTGGCAGCTATTCTGCTCACTTCTGCTCACTAACCAGAAAATGCTAATTTTGTAGATTTGCATGACCTTCTACTAAAACTACTTCAGCCATAAGAGGTATTAGAATGTCTTTGAAAAAAAAAAAGTTGAATTTATCATAGCTGTTTGCAAACATTTGATAAATGAGATCCAGTCTTTACCATTCTAGGTAGCATTGTGGTCCTATATGAGGATGTTCATACTCAAAAAGCTCAGCTTTAATCTATTAAATTGAGCTATGAAAGATCTAGAAATTTCACTGTAAAATGTAGATCTCTTAGATATCTTTCTATAAATTCTTTGCTCTGTATGTGCTGCTTTTGTAGTATACTCAGTGAAGACTACAAAGATTCCAATGAATGTTACTGTTAATTGTATGATAAGGTGTGGTTTGTCCCTGTAAATGTAAATGTAGGCATTTAATGCTGTTTAAGACATTCTATGGCATGGAAAAACTTATCTTTTTAATTATCTTAATTAAAATTAATAATAATTATAAATTAAAATTATAAATAAAATTAATAATAAGATTGTTCTCTATCTAGCTACCTATATCCTCACAATATTGGAATATATAGGATGTCTTTTACATAAGATGCTCTATACAAACATCTGTACTTACAAAGGAATTTGCACTCCCCTCTTCTTATATACCACTGACAAAGCATGTTCAAGAACTAGACATCTTACATTGTGGTTTTCCCATCTATTTATACACTGGTAGTCAGTCCAGTACCATGACTAGTCTAGACAGACCTTGTCAGAAACAGTGAGATGGGAGATGGACTGGAGATAGAGCTGCTGGGAAAGATGTGAGCAGGACTGTGTTCATCATACCTCTGTGTTCCTTCACAGCTTTTTCTTGGAACCTCGGCTCATCATCCACAGGACAATTTCCTCTCCCTTGGTTTGATCAGTGTGAGACTGGCCACTTAAAACTACATCATGAAGGTCATTGATTGATTTTTTGTGTTCGCTCCAGAGAGGCTCAAATTCCTAAATATGAAAGCATGCAAGACAAACTTCCCTGAATCATTGCACATGCAGCTTCCTGTTTTGTCTGGTGCTCCCTAGAGCTGGGAAGTGCTTATGGCTTCACAGACTGTTGTGCAAGTGTAAGTATTCTGTGCACAAAGACTGGACTTGCACCCACTGTGTCCTGATCCATTGAACAGCATTTCCCAGTCTCTGTCATTGTCCCCATGCATTGAATAGATTGCCATTAAAGTACTTACAGTACTTATGTATTTCCTTAGAAGGTAAAGAGAAACACTGCAGCAGTTTGTGTATTATTTGTTCCTTGAGAGCAGGAGGCAAAACCATTCTGTGGCAGCCTCAAGGGACAGAGGGGAGTTCTTTATAAGAAACCTGACAAGGGCATTGTTGCTCCACCTGATTCCCAGCCCTCAGCACAAACCTGAGCGTGGACCAAGCAGTCTATTACAATGCTGTTCCACTGCACAGCCCCTCGTGATTGACAGTGGATATCTTACTTGTCAGTACAAATATTCAGAGAGCCCACATGATTGATGTCCATGGCCTAAAAAGATTCAGTACATTTGTTTTGTCCATTATGTTATTATCTTTCAGAAGTTCCCATCAGGTTAACAATTTCAGTCAGAAAATAGGATATGTCCTGTTCTCTCCCCTTCCCTCTAGATGAGTTTTTAGCATAAAAATCTAACTATGTTGCACTAAACAAACAAAAAAAAAGGACCCAGGCTGCTGTTCAGTCTCTTCCATGCTGGCAGAGATCCATAAGGCTTTCTTTACAGAACGGATTATAGACAAATGTGTAGTGTCAGTAAATATGGCAGGAGCTTGTCATCATGGTTATCAGCAGTTCTAGAAGTCCCAGCCAGCATCAGAGCTCAACAGTATACCAACACAGGGTAAGACTATTTTCCTTCACAGGACTTGGGCCATCATCACCATTATCCCTGCAAGAGAAACCTTACCTGTGTCATTTGAACCAGATCCTTGGAGTCTGTCTATGGTCTATGGCTGCTGGTCCAAGTATAGATTTAATTTTTTACTGATGATCTCTAGGACTTTCAAGGCCTAAATAAAACTGTGCTGGCAGCTCACTCAGTCTGACACGCACACCTCCAATTATCTACAGCAGGCTAAAGCCCAGAAGACAATCCTCCCAGTCTCGGATATCTCCATTCCAATTCCAAGGCATGCTAAAGACAGCCCAGTTTCTTTTCCCATTCTCTTATTCTTTTCATTCTTCGCAGAGTGTGCTGCCCAAACCTCTCTAGCTAAAGTTCTTCACCTTTGTAGAAGCAAGGACACCTGCTCTCTTGAGACAGTCATTCTGAATCAGTTCAGGCTGGAATGGTGGCTTGTAGTGTGTCCTAAAGTCTGGGTGCACTGCATGCAGCATAATTTGAGCCACTTTTTTGATCTGCAAGAGAAAGAAGAAGGGCTTGAGTTATTTTATCTAATGTGATAGACCTGCTCCAGCAATCTGATGGCGAACCACTGTTCAACAGCATGAGTTTAAATAGTTTGCACTGAAAGAGTCTTTTCATGTGACTGACTCCTGGGGTTTTTTTTAAATATGTCATGAGGATGGGAAAATATGTCAAAATAGTAGCCTGTCGAAAAGGCTGAAAATCAGTTGATCTGCATTTAAATTTCAGATTACAAAAGTGCACTTGGTACTGGGTGTTGTCATGTGGTAATATCTGGTTTCTAAAAACCCAGGCATTAAAATTTTGACACATCTTTCAAAAATATCAAACAGTTCAGAGTTATTAGGTACTGCAGATACTTTTAATGAGAGACAGGTTGAAATAATACAAGAAGATTAACATAATACGGGATTTTTAGAAATATTGTGCATATCCACTAAGGGAAACATCTTTCCTGAATGGTTGTAAGAGTGGGAGGTATCTCCATAGTCACTCCACCCTAGGTGGTCACTCCACCCTAGATAGGCACATGTATGTGAAAAAGCATGACCCTGATCTTCCAGGAAGGGGGAAAGGTATGAAGTGTTTAGTTTGGGGCAAAAGGACCTGGACATCAGGCACCTACAGAAAGTGTAGTAGTTCACACAGCCAACACTAGTGGCAGGTGTTATGCAAATGTCTCAGGGGAGATCTCCCAGGCTCTGGTGACCACAAATGATTCCAGGAAGACACACTTTGAGCAACTTGGTCTAGTGGAAAGTATTTGTGCCAGTGGCAGAGGTGTTGTAACTAGATGAGCTTTAAGGTCTCTTCCAACTCAAATCATTACACAACTCTATGATTAATTCAGTCATCTGAATAACCAGACCCTCCCAGAAAACTGAAGACAACAAACAAACAAACGAAACAAAAGAACAACAAAAAAAGCTGATGCCTAACAGAACAAAACAGGTGTGTGTTCCGTGCTAGACACCTGAGCGCAGTGGGAGTACACACCAATGGGAGAAAATGTGTTTGCTGAGGACATGGGGAAACTCAGATAGCAGCAACTGAAAGAGGAAACAGCTAAAATGTGTGTGCATATTATACTTCTTTCTGCCATTTCAAATGCTTCTTTCTTCATAGGGAAGGAGGAGGCTGTGCAGAAAATGCATTTTGTCCTCCTGAAAGTCGGAGGGAGAATGAGGCTGCCACTGAATCTCATTCTTAGCTATGGAATGTAATTGTGCCCAGGGCCAGGCAGCTGCAGCCTGTTTCTAAATGGAAAGGAAGCAGTGCTTGTATTTTTAAGGAAGATTTTGTCTGGAGCAAAACAGAGCAGTTGCAAAACATACAAATAGAGGTAAATGAGAAAGCCCTTGATTGTCTTCCTCACATTGGAAGGACAAGGAAAAGCCCAGAGACTGCCAGCCATCTGCTACTCAGTCTTGCTTTGAGAAGACTTACTAAGGCAGGAGAAATTTGGATCAGTTGGAGACAGGAAGGTTAAAAAAATTTAATGTGAGCAGAACAGGCATTGGGGGGGGAAGGATTCACATCTCATTTCTGCTCATTTTCAGTCATTCATGGGACCTGGCTGTCCTTTTCTTCTGCTCTGAGGTGTGACCAAGTAGTGTCATTGGGATACCATGCTTGCCCTTACTGACCAGGTTAGCAGTCACCATGAACAAGTATCCATCCCTAAAAGTGCCACACAGCTCAGTAGTGCTCTTTTTAAATTACTCTTACAAAATGTGTCAATTTCTGTGCTGCGTCACCTTGTGCTGTGTGTCCACGCTACAGAGGCTTTGAAGCACTCTGGGAATGGGATATCTGTGCCTTATCTAATGTTTTCTTCACTCCGTGGCTCATCTGTCATTCCTGGTTCATCTGCTTCTCACCCAGGACAGACCCTGCCCCTTTCTGCTCTCTTCAATTCTTCACTAACACAAACAATGAAGTGTGACCCTCAGGCCATGGAAAATAGCTTTATAACACTGACCCTAAACCAGTAGTGTCCAGAGCTACTGCAGGCTGTGACAAAATGCCATGAAGATCTTCATGATATGGCACGGTAAGCAGATAATCAAATTGCAGCTTCAACTTACATCACCTCCCAGTGTAATGGAAGCTGACAAGACCATGACCAAGGAAATAGTCTTTGTATTATTGACAGCATGAAAATGGTCAACAAAAGTATGTATTCACATGGCTTAGGACCTCCCTGTATCCAACATAAGCCATTGTTTTTGTGGCTAGATTCTGATCCCGCAGAGGGGCAGGAGACTTATTGTCTCAATACCTGCTGCCTATCTCAGCTCTATAGGCCTATCTCAGTTTCTCTCTTAGCAGAAGGGAAGGCTATAAGCAGATGACAGACTCTTCACTTAATAAAGTGTGTAGGGAAATTATGTCTGCTATGGCTTGGTAAAAAGTAAATCAATAATCATTTAATGTCAGATGGTATAAAAGTTCAACTGCGCAAACTTCTATTCTCTTATTTATCAGCACTGCTGAGGAATAGAATAAGGAATAGAACTTTTTATTAATGCCATTTAATAAGCTAAACACAATGCAAACTCTTTAGTAAATGGTTTTAAATAAAATATTAATACCTTCTAGCAAAGTGGGCTGCCCTGATAATTACAAAAATTGGCTTATTGGCACATAGACTATTTGTACCAACAGATGCCATTTATTTTTTCAAATCCAAGAAAAAAATCCATTCCAAAACAGTGCTAAATTCCCCTTTTAAATCAGCTATTACATGTTATTCTTGCACTTGCCCTGAACAGGGAAGCTGGAAGTCTGATCACCTTCAAACTCTCTAAGAAGCCCCACAAAATAATGGTTCGTTCTCTGTGCTCCAAGATTTCTGCATCTCCCTGCCAAAGTGGTAGGTGTAGTGAGTTGAAAAAAGGTTGACCAAAATCAGCTAAAGCTGCTGTAAGGCTGCTTAAGTTAAGGGTGCTAATCAGGTGTTTGTGGAACAGTCAACCTCACTAAGATCAACATCAGTTTCTCCATCCCCCTCTGTATCAACAAATCGTTTGTAGCCCATCACCATACAAGGTTTCCCCATCACTCTATCTTGTTCGAAATATACTACAATAATTTTCTATGAGAGTACAAAAAATGATTGTTCTTGCAATCTCTTGCACATTACATAACAATGCTGTAGATAAGTTTGGTATTGTAAGAAATATTGAGGCAGATTTGGGGTACTTAAATGACTACGAACATTACTTGTCTTAAGTACTAATGTTGCTACAAGCCCCTCTGTGGAAAAAAAAGTATGTGGAAGTCCTTCTGATCATCTTTGAATACAAGATTATTTCTTACTGGGAATTCTGCACTGAAAAATAAATAAATATTGAGGTCTACATAGCTTGTTCCCTTTGTGCTTTGGTATCAGACATTTCCTAAAACTGGGGCTATCCCATTTCTGTACTGGTAAAATCAATCTCTTTCCTTCTTCACTCTCTCATTTCTGTAGCCTTTTGGTTGACCTCTGATTTTCAGGCACAGAGGCTACAAACAGCAAAAGGTTTAAACAAATTTCAAAAAGACACTGCTATGCCCTGCATTCAGGACCAGAGCCTGCAACTTATCTGTAGCTCCTCTCTCTACAGTCTCCTAGAGGGGCTGCTGGGCCAATGCCCTCACTGCCAGGGCTGTGGCTTCCTTTTGTGTTCTGGGCTGTGATATCTCCAAAGGGAATGGGTGGAGACTGCCAGAATCCCCTGCAGAGGCTAGGGCTACACACAAAATGGCTGCAAAGTTTTAGGTCTCTTCCCTGCATGTGCTTTATATTAATGGATTTGTGACCTCTCCTGCCAGACCAGCATTCACATTCCTTTCCATTTCCTGGGAACTACCAAACTGTCAGCCTCACCTCTGTGCCTGGGAACATCATGGTACAGACCCTCTTAGAAGTTATGCTAAGGCACATGGAGAACAGGGAGGTGATTTGGGACAGCCAGCACAACTTCACCCAGGGCAAGTCTTTCCTGACCAACTCAGTGGACTTCTATGATGGAGTGACTACTTCAGTGGACAAGGGAAGGGCTACAAATATCTATCTGTACAGCTGTAAGGCATTTAATATGGTCCCCCACAACATCCTTCTCTCTAAATTGGAGAGAAATGGATTTGTAGGATGTTCAATGAATAAAGATTGGGCTGCATGGTCACACCCAGAGGGAATTTGTAAGTGTCCTAATGTCCTAGTGTCACACATGGAGATCTGTGACAAGTGGCATCTCTCAAAGGTCTGTACTGGGACCAGTACTGTTTAATGTCTTCATCAGTGACACAGACTGTGTAATCAAGGGCACCCTCAGCAAGTTTGCAGATGACACCCAGCTGAGTTGTGAGATTGATACACTAGAGGGACAGGATGCCATGTAGAGGGACCTGGATAAGCTTGAGAAGTGTGTGTATGGGAATCTCCTGAGGTTTAACAAGGACAAGCGCAAGGTCCTTCACCTGAGTTGAAGCACTTTCCCATATCAGTACAGGCTGGGGGGTGAAAGGATTGAGAGCAGCCCAGTGGAGGACTTGTCATACTGGTGGATGAAAATCTGGATATGAGATATCAGTGTGTGCCCACATATGAGAAAGCCAACTGTATCAAAAAATTGCATCAAAAGAGTGTGAGCAGCAGGCCAAGGGAGGTGATTCTGCCTCTCTGCTCTACTCTGGTGAGACCCCACCTGGAGTGCTGCATCCAGCTTTGGGGTCCTCAGCACACGAAAGACCNTCAGCACAGGAAAGACCTGTTGGAGTGAGTCCAGAGGAGAGACACGAAGATGATTAGAGGAACGGAACACCTGTCCTATGATAACAGATTGAGAGAGTTGGAGTTGTTCAGCATGGAAAAGGAAAGGTTCCTTATTGCAGGCTTCCACTATTTAAAGGGGGCTTATAAGAAAGACAGGAATGAACTTTTTAGCAGGCCTGTTACGACAGAACAAGAAGAAAAGAAATGAGAAGAAATGAAGAAATGAAAAGAGCGTTGATTAAACCAGATATAAGGAAAAAAACCCACAACAATGAAGGTGGTGAAACACTGGAACAAGCTGCCTCGAGAGATGGTGGATGCTTCATCCCTGAAAACGTTCAAGGTCAGGTTAGATGAGGCTCTGAGCAACCTGATGTAGTTGAAGATGCCTCTTTTCATTGCAGGGAGGTTGGACTAAGTGACCTTTAAAGGTCCCTTCCAACCCAAATCATTCTATGACTCTATATGACTCTATGACTCAGAGTTCTTCCAGCAGTGAAAACATTCCTTCCCTCCAGTATAGACATGAGCAACTCTGAAAACACTGTGTGTACTGCACTGTAGTCTGCAGAACTATCCACAGATGTTTCAGACTACCCATAGAGCAGTGGGCAACCTTATATTGCTGCCCTGAAGGAGAATTCACTGTGGTATTCACTCCCTATGTCAATGGCATCACCACTGTACATTTGACACAGGAGACTTCATGGGTCAGAAGTGCAACAGCTGCTACACTGGGAGATCTGCATTTAATTACTTGCTTCACAATCCAATCTAGTCATAATAAAGTCCTGTCTCATGCATTGTCACACAGAATCACCCTGGTCACCAGAGCTTCCTTCTGCAATATTCCTCTCTTTTTCCATATTAATGTTAGAGATGTGTACCTTGACTTCATATTTTTTTCCACCCAGCAAAATGGGGACAACTTCAGGTCACAAAGGATAGAAAGGGGTAGTTCTTTGACTACAAGAATTTGCTATATCTGTAGCAGCACCTTGGCTCCTTCTCATTACTTACTGGATAAAAAGAAATTCTTCTTATCTCCAGCCATCCATAGTGCACCAGTCTTTTTGAAGATGCATTGGCTTTTCAAATCACCATCACGACATTTACAGAGGAAGCTCCCACAGCTCCCCATTCATTTCTTTATTTCCCTTCTGTGAACTTTTCCTAGTTCATCCTCTGGAATTCCTCGTCCTTCCTCTTCCTATTTTTCTATCCAAATGACACTGGTCATCTCTCTGTGCCTAATTATGCTCAAGCCAATGGCTGTTGCAAAAGCATTTTCCCCTTGTATCTCCTACCATCTGGAACAGTCCTTTTTTCCTGTTGTTCTTTCCGCCTCACTGCTTCTCCATCTATTTTCAAATATCATCTGAAAACATCTCTCCTCCCATGCTTGTGCCTCTTAATTTCTCTCTCCCTTTGCTATTATGTATTATTTAACTGGTAAGTACCTTGGGATACCATTTGTATGAAACAAATTCTACTAAATAAATCTGTACTCTACTGTCAGTAGAGCTTACTCAAACTATCTGCTTGGTCTTTAGTA
>WEIV01013025.1:190789-304168 GCA_013390005.1 Calyptomena viridis | reverse complement strand
CCCTATGCTGATAGCAAACAGTATTATGCCAATGACCATGAAGTAATTGGAAAGAGTAGGGCTGCAGAGCTGTCTGGCAGATTTGTGAGTAACAGAGAAGCTGCTCTGAGCCACAGCCCTTGAGGTGGAGCACATCTCAGCAGGAGGAGTAGGAGCAATCCCTGGGAAACTTGGGGGAAAGCAAGGGAACAATGCAAGATGTGAGATTGCAAAGCTTATTAATTTTCAACACTCACTGAGAAAGGAAGGAAAGAAGGGAAGAAGGAAAGAAAGAGAGAGGGAAAGAGAAAGCGAGAGAAGGAAAGAGAGAAAGGGAAGGGAAGGGAAGGGANGCAGGATGCTCTGCAGGGAGCAGCTTTCCCAAGCTGGGCATGGGACAGGGCTGAGTTGGATGTGGGGCCCTGTAACATCACCCTCATCTCCATCCTGTTCACTCTTGAGGTGGTTTGAGTTACAGTGGCAAAGCCTCATTCCTCGGGAAGGGAAGGGAAGGGAAGGGAAGGGAAGGGAAGGGAAGGGAAGGGAAAGGGGGAAGGAAATAATAGAAAAAGAAAAAATAACAACAGCATGTGTTGTTTTGGGGTCCTTTGGCACTTTCTTAGACAGGTGCCATTTATTGGTGGACAGAGCAATAATCTGTATTCTTCATCACAGTTAACATAGAAATGCTCACTCCTAAACTTGCCTCAACCTCCAGAGCATTGACCACTTTCCTGGGCCACCCTTTGGAGAAGGTAAAAATGTGGTAGGACACATATCAGGACCACTGGGAGAAAGAAAAGACAGGTTGCTTTTAGTTAAATCTAAGTCCTCAGTGGAAACTTCTGCTAAAGGGTAACACACATTAAAACAGGAGGTAATGGTGCTGTGTGGCTTACTGATTTAGTAAAAAATAGAGCCTACCCAGGGGATCTGCAGAGCAAGAGACATTCTGATAAAGTGATTAGAAATTAATTCTGAATAATAACCACTCTTTTGAGAAAATAATAAACTTGTTTCTGAAAAAACGAAGAGTAAAAGAGGCTAAATTTATTGAATAAATAATTTGCTATGAATTATTCACTCAGCTTTAGTGCTTCTAGCTATTACATTAAAATATTCCCCTATTTAACATATAATGCAAACTAATAACAATTAAAGTCAGCAGTGGAGAAATGTTTTAAGCAAGCCACACTGAGGATTGCTATGCAACTTAGCCACAGTGGAATGACCATTTATTAATTTGAAAACATGTGCAGCCTAATTGGCTATTTTCAGCCATCAGCCAATCAAATTTCTGGGATTCACATAGAAATAGTGCAGTTACTTTTCACTGTTGAGAAAATTGTATTTATTCTGGTCCTGCATGCTGCCCATGTTTCCCAGACCACTGCCTACCTGTAGTTCTCCCAGTCAGATACACAGGATGAACCCTCAAGTCCATCAAAATCAGCAGTGAAACTCCTCTAGACTACAGTAGAGCCAATGCTTCATCCCAGGTTTTATCCCAGTCTTAGATGAGAGAAGATGGTTTGACCAAAAAGGGCCATGACATAAATGAAATGTAGACCTATTAGGCAATGGCTTTGACTCACTTTTATTGAATCCATATAGTGGCTCTGGTTTGTTTCAAAGATAATTCTCTTCATCTAGCTTTAAAGCTTGTTTAAAATAGCCCCTCTCTGTGCAGTCAGTGTCCGTCAGTCTTATCACACCTTCCTGTCTCCGAGCAGGCCAGATGAGCAGTCAGCTGTCCCGAGGGCTGCCCTCCTTGGGATCTCTTCTACCAATAGGAAAACATTGTTGTGCAGAGGGAAGGACAAAACACTTCCTAAATAGAACTAGCTTGACTAACTTTCTTTTTTTTTTTTTTTGGTGCCAGTGTTTCGAAACAGTATGCGAGTAGGCAGAGCTGTGCTGGAGCAGTATGTATGTGTACATACTATGGTGTTCCCCACTTAGCTTGGTTTCACTGTATCAAGAGCTAACAAACACCAAGGCTGAAGGAATTTATTTCCTATAAAAATTTCAGCTTTCAAGTTCTAAGTTTATTTAGCTCAAGATGTGGTAATTGCCAGCTCATAAACAGGAAGTGTACCCTCTGGTACTGATCTACTTAATCGAAGTTTATTGGATAACATTGACCATAACAATAACTAAAACAGATGTATAGCACCACTAAATGAGGTGTAGTCTTCAACAGCCACGACTCTATCTAGCAGCTTTAGTGTAAGTTTTATCCCCCTCCGCCCTTTCAGTACTTTACAGCCTTTTGTTCTTTCCTGCCTCTTTTCCAGATCCTGATGCTTTCTGTGATGATGTTACAACAGTACTTTAGCTGTCTGAAAATACAGCACTAATAAAAATGCTATGAATAAAGGGAACATAAGCTTTCACATCGTCATTCTGTTTTCTTGCCTTGATCTCTCTAACCACTTCACATTCCCCTTGCTGGGTATTCTTTTGCTTAGCAACCATCCCTCTTTTCAGAAGCAAAGGAAAAAATACTTTTCTTGTTGATAGACACAAAAAAATATAGCTTTAACAGTCAGTTTGGACCTCCTAATCTTAAGAAGAGCAACAAAGCACTGACTAGGAAACTAGACCTTGGGAACAAAGATCAGTTCCTTATTAGCACAGCTTTGTGTGAATCCAGAGTAACTAGGTGCCTAAACACTTTTGAGGATCACAGCCTTAGTTTCTTTCCATTCAGTTCTTCATTTTTAAAACACAAATTATTTTCCCACTTCTGTAAGTGGATTGTGAGCTTAAATACATGGAGATAATGAGGTATTTGGATACCACAGTTAAGAGGATAACGTGATTGCTATGCGTGTTTTCTTATCCTGTTTTGGTTTTGTTGGGGTTTTTTTCCAGTGGCTAATAATATATCTTCAGCCAAGCTATGTAAGAGGAAGACAGATTTTTTTTTTTCCTATGAAAGCTTCATTCTGATTTTTTATTGCTGTTTCACAACCTGAAAAATATTTTTGCATCCCTTATAGTGTTCCCACTATTGTACCTGGATGTTTTCCTAAATCATACGGTAACTAGTTCTGCCTTGATTTTCATGTTCTCATTAACATCCTGTAGCAATAAGATTTGTCATTCAGTTTTACAGGAAAAAGATTTGGATGTTAGCAGTCTTACATGTTTTACCTTACATATTTGCAAACTATGCTTTTACCTTTGTACACAGACCTATCTTTGTATCTTCTTTAATTGGCATCTTGGTATTTTGTTTAATTTAGTCCAATTCACTTTGTGAAGACAACATTTCCTTTGTTTAACTTACATTTGCTTAGCTAATTCTATTTACAAATATGATGTTACTGCAAATTTTTAGCAAACTCTATTTTTATTCTGTTTACTCTGAGGAATTACAGTCTTCCACTTGCTCATAAATACCGTTAGTTTCTGAGGCAAGAAGTATCTCAGGTCTCAATGCATTGTTTTAGACAGAGCTACTAGAACTAAACCATATCCAGAGGGGATGCACCATTTGTGCAAAGAGCACTGTAATAGCTCCAGAAGTATTTTTTAGCCCATACTTCACACACCTCATATCTAGCTTGGCTTTTATAAATCACTGCTCTGTGGGGAACAGAATTCATCACTGGATCATCTACACTAACATTCAACCACTCTCAGTTAGGTGACTCTATTTTATTTATCCAGCAGCCTCTTCTGAGCATCTGTGAGTTATCTGACTTTGATACCAAGTGAACATAACCTCTCCCTCTCTGCAGCCTCCATCTGCATCAGGAGAGTATGAGCAGGAGATCCTTGCTCAGCATGCACACACACACACTTTTCTCCTCTGCAGAATTATGGCAAAAGGCAGTCACTGCTGGAGATTGTCAGCTGTAGCTCTTTTGGAGCAAGAAAATTGGCTAATTACATTGTTTGCACTAAGACCACCAAAGGTAAAAAAACCAAAACAAAACACCCAACAACATAAACCTGAACTCCTGCTCAAAAGGAGCATTGAGTCAAAAAATAGAGTTCATTAAAGCAAAGTAATATCCTAAATAAAGCTAATGTACTCTCTCCTGTTCCAATGAGCTTCATGAATAATGGATAAACAAAGCTTCATCTGCTTTAATTAATCTGGTTTCAAAATTAATTTGACCCAACACAAAATTAGCAGTCAATTTAGAGCTTTGGTTGTTCAACAGGTTCAGGCTACACAAAGAGAGTGGGTTAGCAGAAAGTGCTGTAAACAGCAAAGGGCAATATTTTATTCCCTGAAGTAAAAGGCCTCATTAATTAATACACAGCTGAGGTGGGGAATGCATGTCCCTTGCCAAAAGGTAACTTTACTCTGATGTTTTATTTGTAAATTTAGACTCTTTGGCTCAGATCTTCTTGCCTGTTCCAGAAAATTCCTGAATTTCCTTTAATGGATATTTATCCTCTTTTGGAGAGCCTTTCATTAATACAGAACTGATGCTGCTGCCCTTTTTAACATAGTCCCTTCTTCTGAAGCACAGAGTTGGCTCAGGGAGACAAAACTCTGCCTAATTGCCATATGACCTTTGCTGGTGTGGCTTGTCCCTCCAGGTGGGAAACTTGCTGAGACACTAAAGCAACTGCCAGACTTCTCTGATTTAAAATGTTGGGGAAGTCCTCTTTCTCTTTCTTCAGGGAATGTGGCTTGGATCAGCCTTGGAACTCTCCTCAATCTCCATACTACTCAGCAAAACTCTTATGGCTGTCCTTGCTAGTAGCTGAAGGATCCTTAGGTAGAAAGATGGCTCAGCTTTTTGCCCAGCCATGTCCCTGGCATGAATTATTACAAGAAGACTGTAAATCCCCTAACTTTTCTTCATGTGTTTAAAGGATTCTCCACCCAAAGAAGAACTCATAGTCTGCCTTTAAATTAGCTTTGCCCCACAACACATGAATAAAACTGTTTCTGTGGAGTAAAAGACCTGTAGCTCTACTGTTTCAGACTTACTGGAATGGGGGAGGTGAACTACCTAATACTTAAAGAGCATTAGTGCTAAGAAGTTTCACACATTTGTCAAGTTTGCATTATGACTGGTTTCTCCGCCAGTCACTGACATCACTGGCCTTATGCTGATACGTAAGGTTACTCTTCAGGACTTAGAAAAGGCAAAGTCTACGTCCTTGTGTCATGCTCTCGTTGCCAGGTATGCAGCTCCGTAGGGGTTTTGCTTTGTGGTGTAACCATTGCTATTTGAGCTGTTGCTGTATGGTGTCCCTGAGGAAAAGGCACTGGTTGCATCCTGTAAATGCTTTCATGCAATCAGGCTCAATCTTTGCTGATAAAGTCTGGAGAAAAGCTGAAATTCACACAAATTAATTGCTTTAGATTATTGGTGTCATACGTAAACACACATGAATGACTTGCTATTGTAGATCTAAAAGAAATACTTGAAGGTGATGAACCCCTGTTTTACCCTGATGCTTTTGGAAAAGGATTTAAATGAGTGAGACAATATTATAGTGAGACCAGTGGACTACAGTAATAAATCCATGTTTCTTCAAAATTATTTTATTATAAGAGCATATGTTTCTCTTATAAGGAAAAAAAGTGAAAACTTTCAATTTTTAAGAGTAATTGTCACAAAGAGTTAGGATCCTTCAAGGATTGGAGAAAGAAATATATTTGCATTAAAAAAAACTGACAAGCTGCTTCTGATTCTTGTCTCCCAAGTAGTTTGGGCAAGGAATAGTGTGAAATAAGTTTGGAAGAATTTAAAATGCTTTGAAGTGGACTGAGTCTGAACATCATCAAAAATCCCTTCCAGCCCAAATGATGAAGGGAAGGGATACTAAACAAGTCTGCAGATGATACAAAACTGAGATGAGCTGTTGACTCCCTAGAAGGCAGGGAGGCCTTGCAGACACATTAGAGGACTGGGCAATCACCAGCCATAGGAAAATCAACAAGGGAAGTGTCGAATTCTGGACCTGGGATGGGGCAATCCTGGGTGTACATGCAGACTGGGGAACAAGATGATGGAAAGCAGTGCCATGGAAAGGGACCAGGGGGTCTTGGTCAACGGCAAGTTGAATATGAGTCAGCAGTGCCCTGGCAGGCAGGAGGGCCAACCCTGACCTGGGGGGCATCAGGTAAAGCATCGCCAGCCGGTCGAGGGAGGGGATTGTCCTGCTCTGCTCTGAACTGGTACAGCCTCACCTTGAATATTGTGGCAGTTTTGGGCACCACAATGTGAGAGATATTAAGCTGCTAGAGAGTGTCCAAAGGAGGGCAAAGGTGAAGGCCCTTGAGGGGAAGCCTTTTGAGGAATGGCTGAGGTTACTTGGTGTGTTCAGTCTGGAGAAGAGGAGACTGAGGGGAGACCTCATTGCAGTTGCAACTTCCTTGTGAGGGGGAGATGAGGGGCAGGCACTGATCTCTTCTCTGTGGTGACCAGTGACAGAATCTGAGCGAATGGCCTGAAGTTGGGTCAGGGGAGGTTTAGGTTGGATATTAGAAAAAGATTCTTCACTCAGAGGGTGGTTGAACACAGGAACAGGGTCCCCAGGGAAGTGGTCACAGCACCAAGTCTGACAGAGTTCAAGAAGCATTTGGACAATTTTCTCAGGCACATGGTGTGACTCTTGGGGATGGTCCTGTGCAGGCCTAGGAGTTAGACTCAATGATTCTTGCGTGTCCCTTCTGCTCAGCATATTCTGTGATTCTGTGATTCTATGATTCTATTATCGTCTTAGTCAGCTGAAATAAGAAAGGCAATCTTAAAGCTGGTTGAGCACCTGTTCTTGTTTGTTGTCTTCTTTTAAAGCTGCATCAATTCATTCCCACTTCTAAAACAGAGGGAGTTGACAGCTGCTGCTTTTGTTTCTAATGCAGCAGTCCTTAGAGTCCTTAGTGAACTCCAAGTTCCCATGCAAACATGTTCCTCAGTTAGGGCACCCCTGTGATGACTATCAGGGTCATGCTCTCTGATACAGCTGAGGAGGTCCCATGTGAAGAACCATAGTTATTTATCTCACAACCATAGAATATTTTGGCTTGGAAGGGAAGTTAGTCCCTGCAATGAACAGGTTGCCCAGAGCCCCGTCCAATCTGATCTTGAATATTTTCCGTTCAAGAGGTGTGGGAAGAGAGGTTGCCAGCAAAGACTGGGGCAACAAAATTAGTGAGTACCTCAGTCTTCACCTTGTACGTTTTCATCACTTTGTCAGTCTTGTACCTCTGCTTATCATTGTGTAAGTACACTTTCTTTGACCTTTCTTTTCTGGCTGAAGTACTGTAGGAACCCTTATTATTATTCATTACATTCCTTGCCAAGTTAAGCTCCAGCCACACATGGGCTTTCCTGACCCCATACCAACACAGGCACTTCAGATGGGCTGTTGGCTGTGTCTACTTCCTAGAGGAATACCCTTTAGTTCCCTTGAGATGTTTTGTAGTATTTCCCTGTTGGCTCTTATTACCTCAGGAGCTACTGTCTCATGTTCCTAAGACTTCAAGTGTGCTGCAGTGTACCCAGGCTGAGGGTCCTTAGGACAGCATCTTATCCTTCTGACCTTGGCATGTCATCCCACAGCTTACCACAGGCAAGTCTGATATTATCACCCCTTCAAGTCTAGTTTATAGCTTGGGCAGCTTTAAATCCTGGCAGCTTTTGGCAGCTTTTAGGTCTAAGCAAGGAGGATCTGTGAGAAGACTGATGTGTTTTGCTTTGTGCTTTTGGGAAATATGGCTTTGTATTGTTCTTTTGCACATGACCTTTCTTGCCTCAAGTGCAGCAGAGGATGACATTGCAATCTGAAGAGCTGTCTAGCTCCACTGCTCCTCAAAAATCCCTCTGTAATGGTCAACTCCATAAGCCTTATTGTCACTTAGCTAAGCAAGCTTGAATCATTATCTCACAGATGTGAAGGCTGCACTTCTAATTAGATTTTGGTGAAAACAGACCATGAAGAAAAGTGTATCACCTGCCAGAGTCCTTGTACTTGCTGAAAACTTCCTGAACATATCTGAAGCAGCATCTGAGCCTTTGTTGGGCTTCCTGGCTCAAGACAACAGCAATAGGACTAGAGGAGAATGATTAAATTGTGCAAAGGGATTCGCTTCCTTACTGATTCATTGCTGACATCAAAAAGATGGGGTTGATTGGGAAAGTTGATAGTTTCTCCTCCACAGATTTATAGAGCAGAAGATGTTGTCCAATCCTGATGTGATCTTCTTCACATACACACACACACACACATACACACACACTGGTATGCTTCTAGTGATACTCCATAATATGTAACTGATGTAATGCTTGTGCTTATAGCCAGTGCCTGCACATTTTAGACCTGGAGAACAGGCCCCCCCCATCTGCATGACTATGGCTGAGAGGCATGGAGCATATTGGGAAGGAAAGAGGAAAAGGTAGAAAGGATTCTTTACTAAACATCAGGTGGTGTGTGGGGACAGCTAGCTCCTAAGTATGAATTAAAAGGGCTGCTGTATCGTACTGCAGCAATCAGAAGATCAGCCAGTGATCAGCAATGCACAGGGAATTTGTATTCCACAGCCACTTGTATCAAAATGGAAGCAGCTTATTACCTCTTATCCCAGCTCTATCCGACCAAAATATTCCCCTTCTCTGGGGCAGAACTAGCATAGTGAAACAATGTGAATAAGTGCTTGGAGGGGCTCTTCTGCAATTATGGCCTTATGGAAAATATCCTTCAGCCTTGCTTAGGAAATGTCCAAGGTTCTCAGGACACAGTCAAACAGGATTTGACCCAATTGACAGAGCATCACCCATATCTGCTTGTCAGAAGGAGAAGGTAATCTTAAGGATTAGGCTACTGCCTATTAATAGTCTTACTAGGCCTGATTTAAAGTGATCTTCAGGGACTGGTCAGCCTACCACCGTTTAATGATGCAGGTTCTTTAGCCTATAAGAAAGCTGTGGCACCAGTGCCTCATCCTGTTCTGGACCCACTTGGAACTCACAGAGTTCAGTAAGCAATCACCTAGGAAACACTTTCAAAACTCACACCTTTTCTTGGAATGAGTGCCAAGGATGCAGAAGGAGTTTGTGTTGATCTATTATTTGAGAGGTTTGGTGCCACCTGGAAAAATCAGCAACCTTTTTCAAAGACCAAAGTACTTTCAAGTCTGGATATTTGCGACAAGTTGCCTTTAAACAGCTTATTTTCAAATGGGTAGTTTTGATCCATTTTTGATGATTTATTCAAAACCTGCAGCTCACTTGAGACTTTACTCCTGTGACATTCGACTTCCTCACCTCATCATTATCCCTGAAAAAGTAGTTAGTAATGACTATTGACACTTGTCAGATTGCCTTTTTTTTTAAGTGCCTGAGTGCAAGCTTTCAGTCTCCCTCCTGAACAAGGTAATAACATCAGATGATTCCTTGCCATGGTCTGTGTGCAGGGTTAGCCTGCAGCTAATAAAAGATAAGTTGAGCTTTGCCTCAATATGTGAAGGCTGAGAGATCACATATTAATTCACATTTGCCCCAGGGCAGCAATATGCATGAACAATTGTCTTGACTCAGCTAGTCAGCAGCCCAGGTGCCTTTAAAAAATTTAGAAGTGGAGCACAGCATATTCAGAAAAGGAGGTTCCTATCAGCTTCCCCAAATGAATCCCTTTATCTCAGTTTCATGCCTTGATCATGTGCAACTGTCCTAAATGTTTGTTGTTCACTTACCTATGCCTAACTTGCATCTCTGTGTCAGAATCTTCCCCCGGGTTTTATGTCTATTGCCAATATGTTACGGGCACTCCCTCTAAACTTACCTGAATTAATTGGAAGAAGTCTTTGCTGCTTTTATTTAGGACAATCCTTTTCCTAATGGCAAGTTGTGACTTCTCCAAGGCTTATCAAATATTTTCTTCCAATTTTTTTATGGTTAAGACTGGTATGAAAGCTGCAGCTTAGGTAAAACTCTCAGATGGGGAGTTGTCTTAGGTTTTGAGGTTGTGTAGGATTTTTCATTTTGGGTAAAAAAGAGAAAGGTATAAAGGGCTAGGTTTAAAGAACTAAGCCAAGGGGGGGTTTGGTGCATGAAAGACAAGCCAAGGGGGAGAAGCCACTTCATGTTCCATGGGTAGGGAGGATTCTGTTGAGGGAGTCACTCAAGCTATTCATAAACTCTACAATGAACTGTAGAAAGAATTTCTCTGATGTTCTATCCACCAAAGCTGGCAACTGTTGTGCTTTTTATTAGCCTATTTAAGCAGAAGAATCCCACAAAAGGAAGGTGAGAAAGCAATAAAGATGCAGAGAAGCTAGGTAAATAGTAAAAATAAAACAAAAAGCCAAAGAAAGTTAGTGCATTAGATGAAGTATTATGCACGATTTTTACTTTTAACCGCACTTGAGGACATGTCAAATGTCTGTGCAGTACTACAGACATCTCCAGCTGAACAGTCTGGCAACTTCTCCTTGTCTAGGACAAAGTTTCAAAGGTAGTATGTTCTTGGCCTCATGCCACCTTACTCTGATTCCTCCTGGGAGGACAAAGCAGATGACTGACAAGGTTGATAAGACTTTGATATTAAATTCTTGCAATTTCCAGATTTTTCCTACTAATATAGCACTGGGTTTGCTCTTCTACTTTGCTCCTAAGTCAATTGCTGGGTGTTAATACCATTGCCAATAATTTGCCAGACTTTTTTAATTTCTTGATGTTATCATTAAGATGAGAGTTACAGAATATTGTCTTGTCTAGTCCTAACTGGTTAAGATGGAGGAAGAACTGTACATGCTGATACATCAGCAGATCCAGTATATTGTATCTCTGGGCAAGAACCTCCAGCAAATGAACAGATCTTATGCTCTGTTGAATTATATCCGAAATACTTTCCTGTCCATGACCTGGAAATTCCTTCTAGCATAGAAACAAGGACAAAATTAGAATGCCACTTGCACTTGTTATTTAGGCATCCACTTACTGTAGTTCATGTAGTTGTTATCAATGGACTTTTTTCTGGATGTCCTACTATACATGTCCAATTCTGTAGCTTGTTTTATTGGTTGGATGTGGTGTTATTCCAGTTCCAAGGCCTGAAGTCCATATCCTACAATTAAGTATCACCCAGTATGTTCTGCTGGGCCTAGCATTAATTTTTGGTATAGAACTGAAGATGTTAAGACTTTATTTCTCACTAGCTCCTATTGAGAATTACAATTTCTGTGGTTCTCTCCTTATTTCCCCTGCTCAGTATCATTTTATGAATCCATGCATACTCAGCCTGGCTGGAATGGAGTAAATTTTCTTCATCACAGCCTGTACAAGTGCTGTGTTTTGGATTTGTGATTAAAATGACATTGATAACACACCAGTGTTCAGCTGTAGCTGCAGTGCTTTCACAATGCCAGGAATTTCTTTTTTTCCCACCATGCCTCCTGTGGTGAGTAGGCTGGATGATTAATAAATTAAGAGTGGACAAAGGCAAGACATCTGACCAAGACTGACTAAGGAGATATTCCTTGCCATATCACACCATGCTCAACAATCAAGGCTCAAGAAGAGAGGGATGAAAAGGAGAATACTTGTATGGCACTTCTCCAAAGTAACCACTAGCATTCAGAGGCCCTGCTTTCTAGGAAATGGCTAAATATCTGGCTGCTGCTGGGAGGGAAGTAGTGGGCAAATTCCTGCTTTGCTTTGCTTGCATGTCTCTGCTTCACCTACTAAATTATTTTTGTCTTGACCCACAAGTCTTCTCATCTCCTTTCTATTTTCTCTCCATCCCACAGGAGACAGGAGTAAGTGAGCAGCTGTATGAGCGAGTGCTTGGCTGCTGGCCAGAGTCCACCCACAACACCATGCAAATGTCAGGCTTCCACAGTGAGCAGCAATTGTGTTGGTCAAAGGCCACTGCCCATGGCTGTTGATTACAATAAGCTGTCACAAATGCAAACTGGTGGAGCCATCCCTTGACCTCAATTTGTATTTTAGCACCAAAGAAGATTTTTCTTTCACATTTATGTGTCTTGCCAGGTACATGAGTCCATGACTAATGAACATAGGGAGCAGTTCAAGCTTCTAGAATTGTCTAAAAGAATTTTGTTACTTCTCCTAAACCATGTGTCCACTAATGAGTACAACCCGATTTTGGTGGTCAAAACCATGTACTCCTAGGTATTTCCCACGCTTAACTGACATCAACCATGTTAAGTGCTTTTACTAGCTGCTGCCCAGGTTTCTTACCTGTTTGCTATAAATCAGTTGATGAAGAACATGTGACAATTTCTATTGTGGATGCATAGACATAAATGTTTGAAAAGTGATTCTGCTATGCTGATGTTCTTGATTTTTTTGTCCCAGGAGCTTAGTAGGGTCCAATAATCAGCAAAATTCAAATGCAATTTTTCTCTCTCCAGACTGGCAGTCCTCATCCTCAAATTTAAGCATGGAAATGAATGAATGAAATACCAGCCTGAAGGCTTGGAAAAGGAGCTCTTCCCTTGTAACATCAAAGCCAGAATTTAGCAAGTTGATTGCATGCTTCTATACCTTTTCAATTCTGAGTATGTACTAACTAAGGCCATTTCCTTGGAGGCCTCAAGAAGTGAATACATGGGACACTGACTCCTTTTCTGTACATAGTCATGAGTCCCCTCTTAGGGATATTATATTTCCTGGTCTCGTTGTTCAACTGCAGATCTGTCAGGTTTCCTGTACAATTTGCTACTTGGACTAAACCGAAAAAACATGTTTGCAAGTATCTGAGAAAATATGAGGAAAACAACACCACAGTAGTCCCAAGCATAATTGTCCTTGGTCTATTGGTGTCCCCCCAGTTTTTCTGGGACTGTTCTGGTTGCCTTTTAACTACGGGGGTGGATAACCAGTCTTCAATGCTCTGTTAAAACGCATCTTCCCTGTGACCTGGACAAGTTCTCCAGCCTTTGAGGTCAGAGTCCAAGGGAAGCTCTTGTTATTTTAGAGGCATTTTAGTCTCCTAAGCATGAAAGGGGAGCATGACACCTTCCTAAGATATAGGCCTCAAAGTTCTATTCCCAAGAGAGGCTGTGAATGTTTTCAGAACTGTTATCTTGGTACTCACAAACTTAAACACTTTCTTTGCTTTCTTATTTTCAAATACCATTTTTTTTTAAATAAGGACAGATTGTTATTCTTCTGTTCACCTGAACACAACTTATCAAGATTAAGACTCCCTTCTCTTCTGGTATATAGCACATCATATGATCATATGTGTATATGAATCCATGAATCTGCCTCTGGCTGCCTGCCTGCCTTTGATGTGTTTAGCACTGAAAACTGCTGGGTGGGAAAGACTACAAAGACTAGTGTTTGTTTCAAACTGCCTGGCACCAACTTGGTAGAGCCAGGCCCCAGCTGGCTCTTCCAGTTACCTCCACTCTGTGTTTTGGAACATGAGAGCATCTGACACACACTAATTACATCTAAGACAAATAGCCAGAGGCAGTGCTTTCTTACATGGTCCTTGCAGAGCAGTCATAATAAGTTATCAACTGACAGTCTCTCTAAGAATTTTCCAAGAGGGTTTTACTTATTACTCTGATTTTGTTCATGCCATTTGAGCATGAATCTCCATATATTATGCTGTTCGGTGATAGATGGGTGAAACTACAAGAGGCTAAAAGGGAAGCCTTCCTCCTACAATTCTCTTTCTAAAATATGTCAATCCAAATAAGTAATACAGAAGCATTGATACTTTGGGCCTTGCTCCAGTACTGTAAATGTTTTGGATAAGATTTGTCTTCAGTGACTTCTGGCTGGATCACTTCCTATTTTACATAATTTCCAGACCACATCAAGGCATTTCAAACAATAAAGCCCACAGGGTGTCATGGGCTTTCTCATAAGAGAGCCAGGGAGACATTTAGTAAAATCTTTGGACAATATATCTCAAATGCAGAATTGTGACAAGGCTTACAGTTAGGTAGTTACAACTGTGTCCAGAACTTTTCCTTGTAGGAATCCATTCCAAAGGATACCAAAAATTTTTTAAATTCAAAGGACCTGGATTTTATTAGACTATTAATTAAAACAGTTGAGTTGTTAACTCAGTGATTAGGAAAAACAGCCTGGAAATAATGCTTATATACAACTATCTCCCTGATGGCTCTTGTTTTGCAGGCAGGCACTTGCTTTAATGCTTTGTTTCAACCTGCACAGTGACTTTTGGTTTTACAGCTGATTCTGCAGTATTTTCTGGTCCCTGGGAAGTGTCTCCTTATATCGTATCTAAGGTGTGGCTGTGGGTCTTTCCTATGTTTCTCTCAGCTGTCTCAATGGAGACATGGACTCTTTCCTGTGACTTTTATTTTCTTCGTCAGCCACACACCCCAGCCTAGAACATCTCCTCCTCACGAGGTGATGTCTCTCCTCCCAGAAGGCTCCACCTAACTTATATTCCCTATTTTTTAGAGGACATCAAATGGAAGCATCAGACAAACAATACAGATAACTGACAATATTTTTTGATGGTTGTTCTTTTTCAGTAGTATTTTTTTTTTGTGTTTTTTTAGAGTTCAGTTTTTCTAATTATTATTATTTTATTTAACTCTGTTCTAGTGCTCTTATTTTGCCAGTTAGCTGACAATAATTAAGAAAATCACAAATATTGAAAAAGCTTATATTCCAAAGCTGTATTCAAGGACCCATTGACCACTTCTGGTTGAATGTATTAACCAACATAATCCCATAGAGAGAGAGGAGTCTTCTTAGTGTCATGACTGTGAACAGATCTGAGAAGCACAGTCTTTCCTGACAAGGAACAAAAAAATCCTCAGTGTAGCATGCACTCACAGTCTGGAAAGCCAATCATATCCTGGACTGCACCAAAAGAACCATGGCCACCAGGCTGAGGGAAGTGATTCTGCCCCTCTACTCTGATCTAATGAGATCCCACAGGGAGTGCTGCACCTAGCTCTGAGGTTCTCAGCACAAGAAAGATGTGGACCTGTTGGAATGGGTCCAGAGGAGGGCCATGAAGATGATTAGAGGAATGGAGAAACTCTTCTATGCAGAGAGGCTGAGAGAGCTGGGGCTGTTCAGCCTGGAAAAATGAATGGTCCAACTTATTGCAACCTCCCAGTACTTGAAGCATGCCTGTAAGAAAGATGGGGAAGAAATTTTTAGGAAGCTTGTTGTGATAGGACAAAGGGTAATTGTTCTAAAATGAAGGAGAATTGATTTAGATTAGATATAAGAAAGCACATTTTTTAAAATGAGTGTGGTAAAACATTGGAACAGGTTACCTAGAGAGATGGTGGATGCACCATCCCTGGAAACGTTCACGGTCAGGTTGAACAGAGCTCTGTGCAATCTGATATAGTCGAAGATATTCCTGCTCATTGTAGGGAGGTTGGACTAGATGGCCTTGAAAAGATCTCTTCCAACTCAAACCTTTCTATGATTCTCTGAATCTCTGTATATTTTTCTACTTAAGAATGTTTGAAGTTTCTTTCTTGGGAGATATCCATGAAGTTTGGACCATTATATAAAACATCTCCTTAGGACAAGAGGAGAAGACTGCTGTAGGACTCTTATAGATATTCATTTCTGTCTTTAAACTTGTCCTTCAGCAAAGCCATTTTTTTAGATTACTATTATTTAAATTCCAACCCTTGTTGCAGAAGTCTTTCCCAAATAAATCTTTGTAGTCCAAGGCTTGTGCTCCTACTTCGTTCTCTGGAGAATGTGTTTCCTAGTAACCAACATCCCTGTACTGAGAGCTCTTGCACATTTTTCACTGTATCCTGAGAATGGAAAAAAAGTCAGTTTTATTCAATAAATAGATTCTGACAGCAAAAGTGACCTAGGTGTCAAATAAGCAAGCTAGGAAAAAGTGTGCATACTAGTTCTATAAAGCCAAACAAGAAGGATGACAGAGGGACAGTTTGTTGAGAAAAAACTAAAAGAAATGTCAATTATTTGGAGGAAAATATTGTAACAAAGTAGTTTTTAAAAAGGACAAGATACCAGGATCCTGGCTTACAACTGGATGCCTGTCACAGGTTTAGTAGAAACATATTGTTAAAGGCAATTTTGAAGGGATTAGTAAATGTACTTCAGAGTCAGAAGAAAACATTTTCCTAGGGTCTGAGAGTTGTTAAGATGGACATTTGAACTGCTTTCTTCTTCTCTCCTCTTCATTCCCTAAATATTTGTGGAAGACCAAAAATGCAAATTTCAAAAGCAATTTCATATTTGAGATAAGACATTGGCTTTGCTTTTTCATCTCTTGGGTATTGTCTCTGATTAGATAAGTAGCCAGATGTTCTGCTAAGAATAATAGATCATTTCCTTATTCCTCCTGGCTGAAACAGTAGGCATCTAGGTGTAAGTTTTCATGTTGGGACAAAATTTAGGACACTCATGCAAGAGTATTAAACAGAATTACAGAATCACAGAATATGATGAATACAAGAATACAAGGATCATCAAGTCTAACTCTTAGCCCTGCACAGGACCATCCCCAAGAGTCACACAATGTGCCCAAGTCCATTGTCCAAATGCTTCTTGAACTCTGTCAGGCTTGGGGCTGTGATCACTTCCCTGGGGACCCTCTTCCAGTGCTCAAACAGCCCCTGACAAAGAATCTTTTTCTAACATCTAACTTAAACTTCTCCTGACTCAGCTTCAGCCCATTCACTCACATTCTGTCACTGGTCACCACAGACAAGAGATCAGTGCCTGCCCCTCATCTCCTCCTCACAAGGAAGTTGTAATTGCAATGAGGTCTCCCCTCAGTCTTCTCTTCTCTAGACTGAACAGACCAAGTGACTTCTCAGCCACTTCTCATATGGCTTCCCCTCAAGGGCCTTCACCATCTTCATTGGCCTCCTTTGGACACTCTCTAATAACTTCATGTCTTTCTTATGTTGTGGTGCCCAAAACTGTCACAATATTCAAGGTGAGGCTGCACCAGTTCAGAGCAGAATGGGACAATCACCTCCCTTGACTGGCTGGAGATGCTGTGCCGGATGCCCCCCAGGTCAGGGTTGGCCCTCCTGGTTCTCACGGCACTGCTGACTCAGACTCAACTTGCCATCGACCAGAACCTTCAGATCCCTTTCCATGGCACTCCTTTCCAGTATCTCATTCCTCAGTCCACAAAAAATTCAGGGTTGCCCCATCCCAGATGCAGATTCCAGCGCTTTCCTTTGTTGAACTTCATATGGTTGGTGATTGCCCAGTTCTCTGATTTGTCAAGGCCTCTCTGCAAAGCCTCCCTACCTCTGAGGGAGTCAACAGCTCCTCTGGTTTTGTGTCATCTGCAAACTTGCTTAGTATCCCCTCCAGTCCTGCCTTCAAGTAATTTATGAAGATGTTGGAGAGCACAGGGCCCAAGATGGAGCCCTGCGGAACCCCACTAGTGACAGGTCCCCAGTCTGATGTCACCCCATTCACTATTACTCTCTGTGTTCAACCCATGAGCCAGTTGCTCCCCCACCACATGATGTGTTTATCCAACTGTGGGCTGGATGTTTTGTCCAGAAGGACACTGTGAGGAACAGTATAGAAAGCTGTACTGAAATCCAAAAAGATTCATCAACTTGCATCAACATCAACTTGCATCAACATCAACTTACTTGCCTTGATCAGCTAGGTGGGTTACCTTGTTATAAAAGGAAATCAGGTTTGATAAGCAGGACTTTCCTCTCATGAAGCTGAGCTGGCTGTGACCAATGGCTGTGTTAGGTGTTTTTCAATATCTCCCAGGATAATCTTCTCCATAACTTTACCAGGCACTGAAGCGAGACTGACAGATCTGTAGTTTCCGGGGTCCTCCTTCTTGCCCTTCTTGAAAATCAGGACAACTTTCACCAGCTTCCAGTCAGATGGGACCTCTCTGGATTCCCAAAAACACTCAGAAATCATTGAGATGTTTTGATCTGTAAATTTACTCCAATTTGAGAGACTGACTGGGTAATTTTAAGGTGTCCCAAATCATTAACTATGAAATCCACCGGAGTATCCTGGTTTCATCTCAGATAGAGTTAATTTCCTTTCTAGTAGCTGGTACAGTTCTGTGTTTTGGATTTAGGATGAGAATAATGCTAACATGCTTATGTTTTAGTTGTTGCTAAACAGTGTTTACAGTAAGTCAAGGACTTTTCAGCTTGTCACAGCACTCCACTAGTGAGTAGGCTGGAGGGTACAAAAAGCTAGGAGGAGAAACAGATGGGACAGCTGACCCAAACTGGCCAAAACAATATTCCATACCATATGAAGTCAAGTTCAGTATACGAACTAGGGGGAAAGCTGACACAGAGCTGGTGCTCAGGGACAGGCTGCACATAGCTTATCAGGTGGTGAGCAATTGCATTATGCATCACTTTGTTTGTACATTCTAATAACTTTTTTAAAGATCATTGTCATCACCACCATCATCATCATCACTTCCTTTTCTCTCCTATTAATCTGCCTTTATTTCAATCCACAAATTTTACTTTTGTTCCCAGTTCTGTCCCCCATCCCGTGGGTGGAGCAGAGAATGAGCAAGCAGCTGTGCGGTGTTTAGCTGCCTGACGAGTTAAAACACTACACAGAAAAAGCCGCCAAAGCATAAGTTTTGGAAAGAGAACATCTCCATTATTTGTTTTTACCATATTTGCTGAAACAGGATTGTAGGCACAACTTGAGTTCTTACATCTATTTTTGGTTACAAACTCTGATAATAGCAATGTTATTGTTTATAATTTCTTTGACAGTCTACTTTAAATGTGGACCAGTAAGTTTTGTTATAGAAGTTATTTTTGAAAACATATTTTCCCTCTAAAATGGATGTGTATCTCTGCAATAAATGTACTTTTCATTTCTCCAGTTGGATTGTTCTTTATTTTTACTTGCACAAATGTTAAAGCCATGATCTAAATGTGAGCAGTAAATCATATACTCAATTCTCTTAACCTTGGGATTGCTTTCCAGTTATAAGGAAAGGCCACTTGGGAGGAAGAGAAGTTTAACTTAATCTACCTTTGGATAACCCTCTGCTGCTACATGTAATACAGATGGATCACAAAAAAACTCTGAGTGCTTTATACAGACAAAAAAAATAGTTTGCATTCAATTTTGTTAGTTCTACAGCAGGGATTCTCAGTCTGTTTTGTATTACGTTCCTGCTTCACAGATGGATGATTGCTTCTGTTGCAATGGGTCCAAGTAATTTCCTCCTTAGATGGTGTCTCTTGTCATAGGAGGTGCTATATAAAGCAGAAATATATTTTTTTGTTTAAATGAGCTCCCTGAAGGGTTAGACTTAATTTCAACTCGAAGACAAGCCTCTTCAGTCTACTTACTCTATTCAGCAAGGTTTCAGCAAGGTAGGACCAGACCTACCTTGCAATCTAACTCACACTCATCTTCAACCAAACTGACATGCCCTGGGCTTTCTGTTCCAGTTGGCAAAATGCAAAATGCAGGGCTATTGCCAGTTCCACCTGCTCACTCCAGGGTTCCTAAATGCTATGCAGTAATCACCTCATCTAGATTGACTTGCCAGTTTCTTTGTCACAATGAGTTTAGGTCCATGAGTAGATGAACCACACAAAGTATTCTTGCTTGCTGTTTGTGAAGTTTGTTACCGTGCTTTCAGAAAGCACAATGCACAAAGCTGATTCCAATAGATTTGGAAAAGAGCAATGTTGGAGCTGAAAGCAAAGGTTAATGTCAAATGACAACATATTGATTTAAATAGTGTGGCTATGTAGTGCTTTCTCATGTCTTTGATTTTCAGCAGGTGTGAGAAGGGAGAGACTATCTCCATTTAGGATGGCATACTCATGAAATATGCACCAATCTTTGTAACATAAACTCATATATCTCATTTGCTAATGTAAAAATTTGCTAATGTAAAAATACCTGTGCAAACACTGGGCAGCACAAATGGAAATGCTGTGTCACAGGACAGAACTAACAATCCCCTGTGAGGTGCTGCTGAAAGCATAGTGGGTATACTGGCTCCTGTTCTGGACATCTTCTTATAGGGTGGATGCAGACAAGTTGCTTCAGAGTCAGTTTCCATGGGGATGCTCTGGGACTTCCTTATTACATGAGTTAAGCAAAATTATGCAAAGGTATGAATTATAAAGTAGATTAATTTCATCTGTCTTCAAACTCTCCTCCACTCAAGAAATAACATGCCAAAGGCCTGAAGGATATGACAACCATCTACAAGCTTATTGTGAATGCTGTTTTTACAATGTCCCACATAATGTGGCTCTAGCCTGTAACTCATGCTGCTACCTAATATAAAAAAACAAACAAACAAAAAAAATTGCTTAGTCTATATTCACAGCTATTAAGTACTGGCATAAGAGGAATTATCTACCACATTGGATGATTCTCAAAATGTCCTAATATAATGATAAAGAACAATTTTTCCCTTAGCAGTGAGCTTGATTATGCCCTCCCTCCCTGAGAAAAACAGAAGCAAATGCTGGAGATGGTTGTTGGGAATTTTCGGGAGGTTTTGGAGGTAGGATAAATGGAAAAATAGAAGACCAAGTAGAAGACCATAGAGAACATAAACAAGCTTCATCAGCTCTTATATCTTTAGGGTCCTTCAAAGGATAATGCTTCCTCTAGAATCACATATATGGCTACTCCTCCTGACATTGTATCCCTGGGCTGAATAATTGGCTGAATAATGTGCCAGATACTGTGAATTAATCCAACTGAAGTGCCATCTATGAAGTCCTAGAAAGCAGAAGGCAGAGAAACTCTTTTGCTTCCCAGGCATATTTCTAGCATACAGTGAAGAATCCTCCACACCTTCGGTAGGATGCTCAGGTGTCTTAGCAGGTAGCAAAACGCTTTCCACTTGAGGCTCTGAGCAGGAGAAGAGCTGTGTCTAGGTGGCCTGAACAGTCTGCTTTGTTCTGCAGCCAGTTCTGCATGCAAAGAGCTGTCATGCTTGAGTACAGCCACTGCCATCTGCCGCTGGGTGCATTTGCCGGTCTGGTGATCACTGATCACTGATCACTGATTAGAAAACTTGGCCAGAGCAACTACTCAGGGGAGAAGCCAAAAAATGGTTTACAGGCAGCCCGTGCTTGGGGACAGCACTGTGAGACTGGCTAAGACGTCGAAGCATGGGACTGGGCAGGTCTCCGGGTTATCATCTTATTTATTTTTTCTGTATTTCTAAAGTTTGGTGGTGAATGATTGTCACAGCATTATGTATTACAGATATGTGGAGTGCTGTTAGGTAAAAGGCAAGGAGGAGAAGTGGAAGATTGTCTTAGATTTTGGCATCAGAATAAACATTTTTAGCACTTCACAATTCACTCCTACTTTTCATCATACTCTCTGGCCTTCCTCAGTTGACTTTTGATCCAGTCATTGAACACAGAGGCTCTCTTTTCAGAGAGCTGAGAAATACACTGGCAGATCCACTTGGTCACCTGGAACCATGGGTGCCACATGGAGCAATGTGCTAAACTCTGTATATCACTGCAGGAGAAGAATAAAAAGGAAAGGATGATGTGAGGATGTCAGTCTCCTGCTGTCATGTATTCTTCCATTGCACAGGTGGAGCACAGGAGCTCAGACAGCTTAATGTGAAATATCTAATCCCACTTTGTGAATCAAATGATGCACAAAAAGATGCCACCCAGAATTCCAGCCCACTTCTAAAAACATGAGCCCTATAACTTCACTGTGCCTCAGTTTGCCCAGCTGAGAAAGGGGCAGGTGATATGTCCATGATTAAGTTTAATGTATTCATTTTTTAAGTGCTTGGAGAGTTGCAGAAGAAAGTTCTTTTATTCTGTGAAGGCTCTGAATGATAGAATTACTGAGAATGTCATTTGATCTTCTAATCTCCTACTTAACTAAGAAATTTCTCCTTGCAATTCCTATAGCAATTCCATAGCTACTTGATTATCTGGAGGGTACTTCTTAGAAAGGCTTTTGAGTGCAATTTAAGGTCTGCAGATCACCAGAGACTCCACTGTATTTCTTTTATAAATACTTTAGAATTAAGCAGTTAATTAGTTAAGTGGAAAGTGGTTAAGGGTTAATTACCTGCATTTCATAATTCCTTAAAAATGTCTTCTTTCCAGTCTGATTTTTATTTCACCTCAGAAGTAAATTATTATTATTAATTCTCAAAGTTTTTTTTCCAAAAACTATGTGGATATCAAAACAGGCTATTTCTAGGTGGCTAGAAATAGATCACTTAAACAGGAACTAGGGGATTTTAATGTGCTAATGCTCAAACATACATTATTGGACATGATGAAAATACCCCTATTTCTTACACTAGCTACTATACAATACAGTGAAATACTAACTAATAGGTTGCCCATACACCTACATGCCTGCAACACCCTATAATCAACACATCTCAAGCCACCAAACAGATCAATCATTTCGGTCCTCACGATAAGCAAATTCTTCTGCTTCACCAGCTTAGCACACTATGAGAAAACCTATCACAGTCTGACATAGTTTGATGTACCATGGGACATGTTTCTTTCAAAATATGTTCTACACACTTAATAAACAACATATAAAGTTAAGAGTAGAAATTCAGCAGTGCATTGCCATTACAACACAAAATAAGAAGCAAGGGAAAGGCTGTGTGGGAGGTGTAAATAGTGAGTGATGGAGAATTATACAGTACAGGGAAACTGATCTGAACCTGTTAACTCTTTCTTTCAGACTTTTTCATATTTGTTTCTGTGGGGGTTTTTTCTTCTTAGAGAAGCAAAGCTTTTGCAAAAAATATGTCACAATAATGCCGATTCTTTTTTGATTGCCAGGTTGTCATTTTGTTTTTTTTTAACACCACTACTTTCAGTTTTTACTTCTTTGGCCCTTACATTTTAGCATCTTTTCAGCTTTAGTGGTGTTTATCACACACATCTAAATGAACAGCTGGAATCTATTAGCAAGTGGAATATTATCCTCCACTGAATCAAGCCATGAATCTCTGGCTCCCTCAGGAGCGGTTACTGAGCTGAGTTTCATCAATGGTGTAAATGTGTTATCTGGCTGTGTGACTGCTTACCAGTGACAGCAACAAGTTTCTGGGTAAGCCTGCTGTAAAGATCAATGAATCAGGGGCACAGTCAATTCAGAATTTATCTTGAATCCTGGTAGACCAGCAAGAAATACTTCAAAAGGTCAAAGAGTGGAGGGCCTTTTTCGTTTGTTTGTGTGGTTTTGTTTGGGTTTGTGTGTTTGGTTTTGTTTTTTGGGGGGGAGTTGTTTGGGTTTTTTTGGTTTCGTCAAACAATGTTTTCCTTCCCAGAGGCTTGAAACAGACAATTGGTAGATTTGGTTTTGAGAGTAAGAAGAACTACCTGCATAGTGACTTCTCACCAAGCTCCATGCAGAAACACCAAATTCTCCTGGCTAGGAAGCAGCAAGTGGATATAATCATATTGAAAATAAGATGGTAGTTTGGAAGATTGAGTATCGCTTGTCAGCTTGGAGCAGAGAACGAGACTGATGGTAATTTCTTCACTTCAGTCAATTTTTAACAAATATTTTTCCTCAGTTCAAGGTGGAATTGCTCAAAGTAGTTGCACATCTCTAATCTGATGTCAGACTTAGTGACTTCTAATGGTCTTACATGAATGTGTGATTTATGAACCTGTTCTCTATTGGTATTGTCCTAATATTGCTATTCACTGTATAAAAACCACCACACTTTTATCATCTTTCAGGCTAAAGAAAATTATGGTCACCAAGATTAAAGCAATGATCAGAACAGGAAATGAAATATATATCGATATGCATGACTTCAGTAACATTTCCAGACCCATTCAGACAAATGACCTTTGGCATCACAATTCATTGTGCTCTTTGCAAAGGAGAAGTGTTCTTGCGTGGCCCTTCCAACACTTGAAAACAAAAAAGGAGCCTTTTGCTGTTGTCCTTACTGTGAGCCATGGCCAACAGGACTGGAATGAAGGTCTAAGAACAGAAGTGCCAGTAACAGAGTGTACCTTGACCAAGGTTCAGTGGCCATCATCTCACCAGTTTGGTACACACCGTCCTCTTAAAGCCATGTGGGAAAGACTTGTCTGCTTATCATTGCTATTTGTCTTCCATGTTTTTAAAGACACCATATTGTCCATAATTTCAGCATGCATACTGTGGGAAAAAATCATGGATGAGATGGACGAGAATTTCGAGATCTTGCACAGGAGAAAATGGGTGTGATATGTAGGGCTAGAGTAACAAGAAAGCAGGAAAAGAAGAAGCAACAGTAGAAGAAAAACACTTAGCATCTAGGAGTTTAAGTTAATAAAAGCACCAACTTGTCTGGGTTTTGGTGCCATTTAATGCCTATATTAAAATTTCCAATGAAATGCTAATATTTCCTTTCCATCTCTTCTAAGCGTATCCTCCTCAGTAAATCAAGTTTTGTTAAGTAGCAAATATGATTTAAACAAAAGCTCTTAGAGACAGAATTTATATAGAGTAAAGTTGACTCAATTTCTCAGTAATGGAGATGAAAAAGCACTCCACTGTCTTTTTGAAACATTTTAATGATGCTTCCTTTTCTCTCTGCCTGCATAAAAGCACTTAAAGCTATAAATCCTGGGAATCTGTAATGGAAGCAGCATAAAAAGTTTCTTGAAAGATCTCCTTATGTCACACAGAAGAATACAGAAATTCCTTTCTTTTAGGGGCCTGGGTTTAAATCCACAAGTCATACTTGAAAAAGGTGCTTATCACCTTCCCAATGTTTGCTTGTTCACTTCATAGTGATGAGTACACAAAATGGTACAACTTCCTGCTTTTTCTGAGAAATTCAGTTCTGGTGAAAGGAAAGAGTTGTGGCCATCTCAATGGACAAGTTGAGTACAAGTCAGTTCTGTTTCCTTGTGGAAAAGGCCAACCGGCCATGGGACTGCATTAGTGTCAAGGGAAAAGATTTTTCCACTCTCTTCAGCGCTTGTGAAAGAATAAAGGAAATTCCAATTACATACTGAGAAAAATAGTGAAATGATAGTGGTCATATGTGGTGACAGTGGCCTAGAAGACAGTGAGAGAATGAGCAACTGTGGAACAGCAAAGACTGTGTTTAATGACATCCTGCAAAAAGTTCCCCACCTGATGCCTTGCACTTTGCACACTCTCACAGGTGTAGCTTGGTGCACTATCTCCAAGGCTGAAAAGGTCTGGTAAATTAGTGATGTCATCATAGGGGTTTGTTCACTCAATTCAAAACCGTGGGACAAGTGGAAGCTTGCCTGACACTTGTCTTCTAGAGGTCTTCAGGAGCAACTATTTTGATGTACTGCCTTTTCCTTTACCTTTTCCTTCTTATTTTCCCTCCAAAAATCAATGCTAAGTTTGATAATTTAATTTTTTTAACATACATAAGATATGTACTTATGACCATCAGACCAGTAGCACAGAAAAAGCATGTAGGAATACTCATGAGGAGTCTTTATACAACCGAAATAATCTGATAATAATCTGTCCTCACCTGTTAGAAAGCCTTGCATTTCCCTTTGGCTTTTTCCTTTTCCCTTGCATCTCAAACCTTTGCCTTTCAGTGCAAAATTGGTCAGGAGATCTGACAGAAGCTGTAGCACCAATAGCTACTGAAGTGGTAGCTGTGGAAGGGAGGCTGCCCCTGCAGCAGTACAAATCCAGCAGAGAGCACAAAATGCTTTGGAACCCAGAGGAATTCTGGCAACCCAATTGAACTGCACAGGATCGTAGGCACATCTGTAGAACATGTTCTGAAGAGGATACACACCTCTCAAAGTGAGTTACAGACTCCCAGTCACCTACTGTCACCCTCTGACATTTGTTATCAGTCTCTCCTTCTAAAATGTGTGCAATTTGCCATGTTCCAGCCATGGGAAGGGAGGGAAAATTCAGAGACTAAATTATGGTTGTGTCTGCTCCCTTGGAGAAAATTCATAATGACTGCACTTCTGAGCTCTACCTCAGCCTGGTCCAATACTTAATGACTAGTCTTCCACGTTGATGGTTAAAACCCAAAGAAACAGGCTGCTGAGCACTCTTCCCTCCTTCCACCTCTTTGTAGGAAAAAGTCAGAATTGGTGCTCACAGTGTTTGCTTAGAGATCAGCTCCTTTCCCAGCCTCCTTGATAATTTACATGCCATTTCTGCACTGCACCACCACAGTGATAGGGGTCTTGGCTTTCCTAGGGCTTGCATACATCTTTATTCTGAGGATTTGCTAACAGCTGACCCAGAGATGAAATAACCATTAGGATGCCATCAACCCCATTTTATGAATTCACTAAATGCTGTGAATAAAGATATAGATTTTATTGTCAGACTGCACAAACAGGGCCCTCCCTGAGATATTGGAATTGATGCTGGCTGAATCTGAAGTGGCTGGAGAAATAAGGAAACGTGAAAAGCATCTGGTGTTTGTTTCGGAGATGTGAAAGGAGACCCTGGCAATAAATCATGTGTTGAAACAAATGAGAGCTAACAAAAGCCAACAAATTGGATCTGATTTGTCTTCCACCAGAGGATACAGATCTTCTGTGATTCTTAAGGGGCCCAGAGGGTCCTTCTCTTGATTTCTTATCTCCACCCTGCTAGCTCCCCATTACTGCTTGTCTTTATTTTGTGTGGGACATATAAAAGAAAAGGTGGAGAAACATTGCATGTAATCAACCTAAAGAATAAAGAGGAAAGCATGGATAAAAGGTAATCTATTAAAATTGAAACCACCAAGAAGAATAATGTAAGACATAAAGTCACACACTAAAGTCAACAGTTCAAATGAGGAAAGCCTTGTGAATGACTGATAAGTAGAGGCTGCCTGTGACCCATCAGTGTGAGAGGAATAAACAGCAGTGATCTCAAGATGTATTGAGGCAAGGTTAATACCAAGGACTATAGCCTGGCAGAGTGTCCAGCTTTGGCTAGCCATGATGAGGATGGATTAATTTAAATTAGAATAGCCACAGAAACAGATTGCTAAAATACAAGGAGAACATTGAAGCCTTTTTCTGTGTAAGACAGGAATCAAGCTTGGCTTATTTAGCTCTTATTTAGAGCTGATAGATAATGTGATTGCTGCCTAGTAATACATCATGTGGATAAACATTGTAGGAAGGGAGACTACTGTCTGCAAAATCTAAAGGATATCAATACAAGACCAAACAGATTTAGAGGATGGTCTCTAGTCAACAGTGTGATGGAGGAAAGGAAAAAAATCACATCCCTTATAAAAGTTGGTGCTTGATCATTCAATCTATAATAAGGAATGATAAGCTGGTTGCAAGTGATAGATGCAGCACAGATTAAACAACACAGGCGGCTGCTTTCTCTCCAGTTTCCTCTCTTCTAAGAAAATCCAAGAGAAGCAGATGAGATTCCCTCTGCTCCTCATGCAACTTCAGCTAGTTCCTATGACAGTGCACATCACAAGGGCCCACTGGCTTTCTTCAAGACCCCCAAACTTTGGTTTCTTACAAAAGTTTCTTGTTGGACATTCTGATACAAACCTTTTTGGCCTGGAGAGCTGGGGGAAAGTCAAAGATCAAATGAGGTCCCATGGGTCTAATAAAATTCACTGGGATCAGCATTCCTTGTTCCAAGGAGTGTACATCAGAGCTGAATATGCACCAACTTTAAAATAATGAAAATGAGTACGAGTACCATGTAAACCAAATGCATCATGATTTGTAGAGCCAACTCATGCATACATTTGTGAGTACTCTGTTTTCTTCCAAAACTGAAGATACTGGAGAAGGTCAAGTATGTCTGTAAGTTCAGCATAGGCATTTCACAGACAAGAAGAAAACACCTTAAAGACATATGACCATCCCAATTTAATACACTTTAAAATGGTTTAACCATCAATTCAATACCAGAGAGAGTCAAACCATGCATATTGAGCTACCAGGCCAAAACCTGCAAGCCCACAGATTAATTTAAACCTTTTAAGAGGATGTTTCTTATACTTTGTCTTTTCTAACACAAGAAGCCAGAGATACTTGATTAATTCTGTAGCAAAATGGGAATATCTTTTTAATAACTCTTAGACTGTTTTCTCCTCTTCTTTATCTCTCACCCATGCGAATACAGATCTGCTGCTGGTTTTAAGGTAACTCCTGACTTGGACAAGAAAACAGCATATAAAATTTCTAACAGAGTAGCCCATCTACTAGCAGTATGCATGGGTTTTCCTGACTCTGGATGGGATGATCTGAAATTTTGACAAATGGATGAAAATGTAGACTAGTTTCTCTAGTTCGTCAATATTTCCCTTTGGTGAAACCCTGAGAACTAATACTGTATCACAGCACCTGGAAAATCACAATCAAATCTCAGTCTTCAGTGAGAGCCAGCTAAGAGAAATCAACTTCTCTAGCTGGGACAGAAATGTTTTTCTAATGGACTTATTTCCATTAGGTCTTTGATTTCCATTCCTATGCTTGTGGCTTGTATAACCGGCAGCACCTGAAATACAAGAGTAACGGGATGATCATGTTGTGTAAACATGCCAGAAGAGCATGGTTGCCTGCCTCAAAGAATGTTCCGTCAAAATACTATAAGAAACAACAGCATTTTCACTTTTGAGGCACAGTTAACATTCTCTTTTCTGTGCTCTTTTGTCAAAAAATAAGAAAGAGAGCTTTGCATGCACGCTAATCATGAAAGGATAAAGATAGTGTTTCCCAAAAATGATCTATAGGCTTTAGAAGTACTATCAAATCTGTATCCCCGAAACAGCTGCAAAATCTTCAGAATCCTAAGAGCTGTAAGTGTCCAGACCTCTCTTATTACAGTTCAGTTGACGTGGATACTCTGGTGAAGAAAAAGTGTAACTGTGAATCATCATCCTCAAAGGAACAAGGAACTAAGTGGCTTTCTTTTACTAAATCTCTCTTGTTACTCTCTCTCAATAAACATGAAACTCTCTGGTCTATCCTTCTTGAGTTCTAACTGCTCATTCCTATATTAGAGACTGAAACTAGACTTCATGGCTGGGTACTTCTAAAAAGCAAAGCATTTTAAGTGCATATGTCATTGCAAGAACTCTGAGAAGGAAACCATCTTTTACAGGGATTATTTAAGGTTGACAACAGGAGGATGAAGTGCTGTGATTGGGAAGACTAGTTTCTGCAATGTCAATTCAGATAGAGTATTACAATACTTCTTCCATAGTAAAGATGTGCTTTGCATAGTGCACAGTCAAAGTGTAACCTAAATGGTTATCAGCAAAGTGAAAAAAACTAAATTTTACGGTGGCCGAGAACTTGTGGTCTACATTCTTCATGATGGGGAGGGAAGACAGGAAGGGGCATTGTTAAGGAAGAGAGGGCCCCAGAGATCTGGGGTTCCTGCCACTACCAGCATCAGTGACTGCTGTTCAGTTTGCTGGAGCAGAAGGCCTACCTCTGCCCATCATTATTGACCTCCCAAAAAATGGCACATGTTGCCCTTGAGGAATCTCTGGGATAAATCAGTAGGGCTAGAAGAGCTTTTGTTCAATACCAGTCAGGTGTGAAAGCAGTAAGAGTCTTCAGACATATTACCTTCTGTTTTAGTTTGTGAGAATGGGCAATTGGGCAGAGGAAAAAGCAATGGCTACCACAAAGCTGATAACAGCATCATCCACTGCTGGAGTTCAAGCTACCTGCACAAGGAAGACACATAGGAAATGTGAAATTGGCCAAAATCTGCTACTGAGCCTAACATAGGAGACAGCAGAGAATCTGAGTAAAAATTCCTCAGGCTTGTAAGAAATTTGGCATCTTTTATTCTGGTGCTAGTAGAAGTAGTTGGTTTTGTCTTTACCAAGGTAGATATTCTATCAGACTCAGGAGCTGTGCTTTTCAGAAGTATCATTCACTCTTGTAGTATTTGCGTTAAAATAGAAAGAACACATTTCAATTATTCTATATGTTCTGCCAATAGGGCACACAGTCCTTTTCTTGGCACAAAACATCTCTTAAATGAGGTAGAAAATCTATAATTAAAAAAAAAAAAAGAAAGATAAAATAACCAAAACTGTGAACTGCCCTGCATATCCACATAGTTGTGCAAGTGAGTACTTCATTCCTCTGTCCACTAGAACCTTCTTTTTCATCAAATACAGCCCCTAGATACCTTCATTACTCAGACAACTTCAATTTACTATGTTTGTTTTTTACGTAAAAATATTACAAGAGGCAAATTCATAAGAAGCAGCAATTAAATTATCTGTAAAGCCCTGGAAATGCCTAAAGCTTGTAGCATCCTCCAGCAAATATATGATCACTAACTCTCATTTGTGTCATATTTAAGCTGCATGTCTTCATGCTGGCTCAGGCTCTTCTCACCTCCAGTATAGTGTGCAAAGGCAAATGTACACACACGCAAGCTGTGCAAACCTTGTCAGCATATGCATCAGTGCTCTCAACCCTCACAGGCACAAGGTGTCCTTTGTATCCTGTGGAACCTCCTTTCCAAAATCTCATCATTTATCCTGTAAATCTGTCAGTGGTTCTTGCTCCAGAACATGCCCCCACCTGTATCCTCTTCTCTGTTAAACACACATTTGGAGTGTGTTCACCTCATTCTACAATGAAAATTGGCTTGAACAAAAAATCAAAATTTACTTGCAGATGTTATCCAGGCTTAATAATAACACACACGGTTCTACCCATTTCCACCAAGGAGGTTTTGTGGACTGATATTATTGCCCTGGAGTAGCTGGTGAGGCATGGAATAATTATGAAATCTTTGGCAGTAGTGATGTTTACCAATTTTAGCCTAAGGGATTTCTAATGAAAAATTCATGCCTAAGTGCATTCCTTCTGATTTTACATCTTTGCATTCTTTCAGAAGGCACACTTAGTGCTTGTCATTGGGATTCCATATACCATCTATCTATTGGATGATCATTACCATTGCCTGTTCACTACTTTTTCCCATTGAGTTCATGCCCTTGTAGCTTGCAAGACTGGAGTTTTCCCTGTATTTATGCATTAGTGTCACAGTCATCTTCAGGCTATTGGATTTCAATATTTGAATGATATTACTGATTCATAAATTTTAATTAAAAACAACTGCTTTGTGCGCTGTCCTGGATGCTTGCTTACAATCTTAGATGTTCTAAATATGAAATATATAAAAGCAGTGGCAAGTCTGAGTTTCCTTAAATTTTCATGTGTACAGACTGGCTGCTGCTCATGCTAACTTCAGCTTAGGGAACATACATGTGTCCAGTCTGATCTCCCTTTAATAGAAAAATGGGAAGACTTTAAAAGGATATAAACACAATCCTGAATTTTTTAGAGCCTTTGAAAAATAGAACATTGACTAGATATGTCATGGGAAGGTTGAGAATTCAGATGTCAATAACTGTCTGAATGCAGCACAGAGGTGGGTATAACTGGTGTGTAATGAATATTTCCATCAGAAAAAAAAAACAGAGGGAGAGAGAAACGCGATTTTTCCTAAGAATGTCAGACTTCTGTTGTCCTTTGGGGAGCAGAAGCTGGGATTGGGAATTGACAGTGCAAAATTTGTCTGTTCTGTGGGAAGCATTTAGGGAGGGACAGAACTGTTTACAATGTTAAATCAAAATGTTCTCCAAAAGCTTCCTCTGTCAGAAGTCTGTGTGGTGCTCAAAGATTTCTTCTTCTCCTATAAGACACAGAGTGGTTTTTGCTCATCTGAGGGCTCTCTGAAACAGATGGTAAGTCCCAGTGTGCCATGTAAAATTAGACAGGAAAACTGTTTCTAGAAGAGAATGTGTGGAGAAGGGAGAAAGGTCTTTATTAGTGTTGTTGTCCTTCACCATTTTACTGTAAACCTGTGTAGCCTTCTGTGGGAGGAGATGGAGTTACACAGCTCTGCATTTTTGATGAGATGGAGAGTGAAGGAGCAGTTTAATCCCAGGATCCATTAATGCTAAAAATGATGTACCTTTCTGGAGTGGAACTGGCTTGGTGGAACAAAGCAGTTCTACTCACACAAAAAGCAGAGCATTTGCTGGAGACTGCTGCTAGGGTTGAGAATTTTTGAGGGTTTGCTAACATACAGAGTTACTGAGTTTGCATAGATCAGGAATATCACCTGGGAAGCACAGCCAGGACTCCAAGACAGGCCAGTATAGACACAATATACACGACATCATGCAAGGACAAAATTCTCAATCTTCTACTTCCCTTTTAAACTAGGCTTTAATTCCTCAAAACCAACAGAGCTTTATAATCTGTGCCATATAGGTCTTTGCTATCCTCCACAGGCTGTCAATGATGCTTTGCCTGGCTTAAGTCAAATTTGCCACCCAAATAGCTGTTTTGCTGCTTGGGTTTGTCAGTGTTTGTGCTTAGGCCTTTTGACATGTTCTAGCCAGGATGAAATGACCCTCTGCAGAGATATGATTTTTTTTTTTTCCTGTATGAGCTATCCTTGTAGGGCAAATGAGAAAGGTACATAAAGCATAATATCTGCGGTGTTTTAAAGAAGCTGCAAGAGAGGGAAATTAGCATCAAGCCTGGTTATAAACAACATATGGAGAATAAATCTCCATTAAGCAAGGAGGGGGAGCTAAGGGGGCAGCTAAGTCCAATAGCAGGAAAGATCTAGCTCTAAATGTTCTCCTGGACAAGCTTATATAGACTTATTAGCTACCTTATGAGCTGGCACTTTTCTGTTAAGTATAATCATAGAAATATATTTTCCTGCCTTGTTTCATGACTTAGTATTGCAAGTCTGGTTTTACCTCAGGCTATATTCTCCTACTCTCAGCCTTAAAACTAGTTGAGGTTAAGGTTGCCTAAATAATCTCAGTGTATTGGGCACAATTCTCCACTGAAAATGAAGTGTTAAATTCAAAAATCAGCCAGGGACACAGGATTACCAGGGTATTGGTGGGAGAAGCAGTAAAGGTACCAAATCATGTCAGGTATATTTTGTAGCTTTATCAGCTTTTTTTTGTCAAGTGACAAGATGTGAGAAGGAATTCAGGTAGCCAACAAAAACTTACTACAGAGGATAAAACAGATCTGCTAGCATGGAGAAATGCCTTAACTCCTGCATACCCCTGCTGCATAGAGAAAAGCAATTAGCAGAGGGAATTTGTCTTAATGCAGTTTTACATTTTAGTGTCCAATTTTGCCCAGAGAGGAGGTGCCTGGGGATTTCCAATACATCTGTTCTAACAGGGAGGGCAGAGGGACATGACTTTAATTAAAGTAACAGGAGTACACTTTGAACCTTTACAATCTGATCAAACTGGAACAGAAGGAGGAAAGTGGGGGAAGCCACAACGGAAAGGATTTATAAAATATAAATCATAAAGCAGAGAGGAGAGAACATAACAAATGGCAGGCCAGGTGCATCTTTCCTAAGTGGTGCTGAATTTAGCCCAAATCCCTCATGCTTTTTTTCCCCTTGGCCATCTGAACAGATGTCTGTAGCCTTCAGAAAAATTATGAAATATGGAGGGAGGAATTCTGCTCGGTGCTCTTGCAAAACAGTCCCAGCTGCTGATTTTTATTGTGTTTACTTCTACTGCTCAGGAACTAGAGGGAAATAATACATGTAGGGGACAATGGGCTCTTCCATCAACACATTTATTCTTATTTTGCCTTCCTGTTAACTTCCCAGTGGGCTATCAGCTTTGCCTCTCTCTCGTGTTGTTTTTAATATAGGTAGCAGGGAAAAATAAATGCTCTTTTTCTTACACGTATTCAATTTCCTACTTTCCATGTTTACCATCCTAAGATGAAGGACCCCAACTCACTAAAACACTTCAGCAGACAGGCTGAATTTCATGCAACACCTTTGGCTGATGCCTTCTCTAGGCTGCCTCTAGAAGATTTTCTGCTCAGCACTTTTAGTTTAGCCCCTTAGACTTCTCTTTAAGGGAAGAGGTCTTGCCTTTTCTGAAGACCAGGCTTGGAAATTTGTTTGAAAGCTGGAATTCTAAAGGCCATAACCACATAGCCCACCAACACCATTAAGCATTTAAATCCCTTTGTAAAGCTGAACTTCAGTGATTCCCTTTGTTTCCTTTCTGTCCCTACTTCCTCATCCCCATTGCTAACTTCACAATTTATGGCTGAATGGACAAAACCTTCAGGTCAAATGGGGGTATATGATGATACAGCATCACCAAGACAGGGAAGACAGGGTTCACTGTCTGCGTGATGACTGACTAACTCCTGAACTGGGGCTTTGCAAAGCACCCAAAACACCTTTTACTGACTGGGGGAAAAGGAGGAGCCAGAAAGACAATTACATTTTGCAACTGCAATTAAGTTCAGACATAAAGGTGTTTTGCACCCACAGGTAAATGACTACAGCTTCCTCGATATTCCTAACTCAGTTAATAGCTCTGCCTAAAACCAAAATTTTGCTGCACTCCATCCCTGTTCACAAGCACAGGGAAACCACTGCAACTTCCTTGCAAGCAATTTACACTTGCCACACATTTAGCAGGAGTTTTCTTTTCTCTCTCTCAGCCTGGTATCTGTGTCTGGCAGGCCATCTGCCAAGCAGGTTGCAAGAAGAAAGAAGCTTTTCTATATTACTATTTCCCTAATTTTTCAAATTAGAGTTTTGTTCCCTCACTTCTCCCTGGTGAAAAACTCTGAGCACTTCACGATGTTCATCTCAAATGCACTCTACTCTATCAAACTCCACAGTCAAGGATTTATTAAACAGAGAATGTAAAAGGGAGAACATAATAATGAAGCTTTAATTGTCAAACTTTTTACCTTGTTGCTCTCCTGAACCCCAGTGAAAACCAACACAGGCAGCTTCTATTAGAATTACTAGTTATTTTATGGATAATTAGATGCAATTATTTCTAAAAGCACCTGATCTCACTTAATAATGGCAAGAGGAGGAAGTGGGAGTGGGGAGAACAAATAAGAATTTTTAAAATATTAAGATACGCAAAAAGCAATAACAATAAGAAAATAAATTCACAAATTAGAAGATTTGTTAATGGTAGTAGTACAGAAAGTAGCAAGGCTGCAGAAGAGGCAGCATTCTAGAAAAGTGAGGCACACAGTTGAAATTTCAGCAGTTTATGCAGCAAACTAAAAGAGGTTGCATTTTGGTCTGGTTTCCTGTAAGTTCGTGTCATTGTGCTTTGTGTGAGTATCCTCTCCTCTTCCACTCTCCAACAAATTCTGAACAAAGTGCTGAATTTTAACCCACTCAGTCTGATAGAGATGCCAACAAATTTCACTGAAATAGGTTACTCCCTTAGACTCTGAGGCAGAGACCCTTTTTTGTGTCCAAAACCCCAGGCAATTCACATGGAGATGAGTTTTCATAGGACATGTGGCAAAAAGTTTCAGGCATTCTTTTAAACACCTCCCTAAACACCGAAGTCAGTGACTGAGGAAAGATGTCTTTACAGATATGCTCTACTNCCCCTCTCCTCCCCTCCCCTCTCTTCTCCCAGTAACAATCAGTGAAGAAAGAAGCACCAGCACTCCTTCCTCTCCTGGGTGACATGCAGTGTGGCCAGGAGATGTTGGCGGGTCATCAAAGGCCATGCTCCCCCACACGGATGCTGTACTACTGTGGTGCTGCCAGGGCCGATGGCCTTGGAGAAGGCTCGTGTGGCAGCAGGCTGGAGGCACATGTTCTGTGTGGCTCCCCAGACATGCCCCAGCTCTGTGACTCTACTTCTATTGCAGCAACTGCCCTTGCGCATCTTCTGCCTTCCACACCTGGATGTAGCTTTATAAGGACAGTCCTACAGATTTCCTCTTGAGCTTCCCACCCTTCAAAGGAAGACAAAAGAAACTAAAAATTTTTATGGTATCTCATAACAGGCCATCTCCCAGGGGATATTGAATTATCAATGCTATCTCTTACAATGAGATTAACAAGCTACTCTGTATATGTTTTAGACAGTACTTTATGGCTTTTTAAATCAATGTGATCCTAGATCTCTCTCAGCATCACCTACAGCACAAATTCTTTTTCTCCAATTTTCTGTAAACTGCCATAATTAGATGGATTAGGGGAGTAAACAATCCATCATTTACCTTCTTGAATGTAGTAGATGAAACTCTGCTATACAGCATCACAACCCATTAAAAGCCTGCCTCACTGAACACAAGCTATTTCACAGTGATGGAGGTCTTAATAACCATGCCTAAAGGGAAGTTATTATTGGAAAGAAATATCAGGCATATAAGCCATGGCAAACGCATGGACGATGTTAGGGCTGGAAACTCACATCATCAGGTTGTGATCCAGGCCAGCAGGCAGCAGAGCAAATATGCTACTGGACTGCTGTGCATAATCTCAGAATTCAGCATGTGTATCCCATATACGCCCCTGACTTATATCCTGCAGACATGCAGAAAAGCACTAAATTTCATTTCTGCCTGTAGTGCCTTTTGCCATGTGCCATGTGCCCTTTCTTATTAGTTTTAACCCACAACATGCTGTTAAATGTGTTTTAACCCACAACCAGACTCTCTGTGCAGTACACAGCACTGCCTTGCAGTCCTGTTTTGTTCTGTGTGCAGATGCTTTAGACAAGCCTACCTCCGGGTTTCTTTGTGCTTTTTTTTTTTTTTTTGGCTTTCTAACATCAAGGCTCAGTTCAATATCACAGTCATGCAAAATTACCTAACCACTTCTCTGATGTGTTTGTCAGACAAGGCATTCTTGAGAGAGGTGATTTGAGCTGATTGAGTTATACCAAGAGAGGTTGCAAAGATAAACCGAAACAAATACACAAATTCTCTCTGCTGTTATTCATAAGATCCCTCTGTTCAAGTGCTTGGGTTTTTTTACTACCTTATTCACAGAAATACCAAATGTTTTCTGAATGTTAGCATTTCTCCAACAGTCACCCAGGAAAATATTTTATTCCTTCTTCTTTGCAAATACTGATTTGTGGAACTTAAACTTTGGGGAACTGTACTGCTTTTGACACAACTTCCTTTTGGAAAGAATTAAATCTAGGATTAAAGCTATAGTCATCAGGTGGGTGAGACTATCCAAATGCAGATCAGCTCAATAACATCATTAGCTGTTCATTCATCTTGGATGTAACACCTGAACCTGATGGGACCTGAACTCCTCTACAAGAAGTGAAGGCTTTGGATAATCCAGGATGTGTGCTCCTCTTTCTTCACTTAACTCTGTGTTTCTTGCTCACAAAAAAAAAACCCCAACAAAAAACCAAACATTTAAACAGAGAGTAAAAATTCTCTATCACTCTCTAAAGACTACTTGCCTTGAAATCCAGAGGATGAAATACTTTCTCTTCCCTTTCAGGCAATTTAAAAGCCTGTTTTTCACTCACTGAGCAGGTTCAGGGGAAGTCAGAAGACCACGCATACAATCTTTTCCCCTATTGCCAACAGTAGATGTAGAACCTCAAGTTCCCTATCTTTGTGATAAATTCTGTAGAAAACCAGTGAGAGATTCTGTCCCAAAGAGTTCAACATTTTTTTTTTTAATACTTTGGAACAGTTGTCACAGCCATGAAGTTGCAAATACCACAAAATTTGAGACCCAGCCTTACACATAAAATGGAGCTGGGTATTGCTCCAAATGGTTTGACAGGGAGACTGAAACATCAAGCTGTCCTTGTCATGTTTCTTGCTCAGTACAGCTGACCACAGCCAGCCAACATTGCACGCACTCCTTTGTGATCATAGAGTCATAGAATGGCTTGGGTTGGAAGCAACCTTAAAGATTATCTAGGTCCAACTCCTCTCCCATGGGAAGGATCACCTTCCACTAGATCAGGTTGCTCAGAGCCCTGTTCAGCCTGGGCTTCAACACCTTTGTGGATGGAGCATCCATAACTGGAAACTTCTGGGAAAATTCTTGCAGTGCCTCACTACCATCTGAGTAAAGGTGATGAATAATTTAGACCCAAATATGTTGGTGGTGTTCATCTACTATTAATGAATAACAAGTACAGTTTTAGAATAAGGACTACTTTTTGCAAAAAGGATGACGTTTATAATTTCATTTATCAGGTGAACCATTTATCCATGTAAGCTATAAGCTTCAAAAGAATGTTTCTGTACAGTAGACATCCTAAAAATGCAGTAGAACTCAGAAACATGTTCAGAGGTTTCAGTATTAGCACAAAGCAATGGAGTGACTGAAATGTATTGTCTCCTAGTAGTTATAAAAAAATGCTGGAACTTGTAATGAAGTATTTCTAGAAAAATTAGACCTTCCAGAAAGTGCACAAAATTCTGAGCAGCATGAGGTTATGGCCTTCCTAGTAATGGCATCTCTGCCTGTCAGCACAGACTCTGGACCTACCTTTCTTCTGATTAAAGACTATGCCTTGAGTTATCTAAGTCTGGTCAGACAAAAAAAGCCAAACCACAGCAAAATTCACAAATGCTGTGGCCCAAGATGAGGTAGGGAAAGGTAACATTTAGACATGATGTGCACAAACATACATGCCTGGGAAATGGAGTGGGGCACATCATGTGGCATATTCTTTATGTCCTGCACAGCATGTGGGGATAAGCACAGAAAGCTCTTCATCCGAAAGGGAAGAAATGGAGGGAAAGGTGGAACTGAGAAAGAAGGTTAAGAGCACTTTTCTTCATGCTACTATTTTCAGCACTGCTGCAGTTAATTTGTGTTTAGATGTGAGCAGCTGTCGCCCCTGTGCCTTTTACATCTCCATAGAAGTCAATCATGAGCTGGCATATCCTCCTGCTCTCCCCAGGTCTGGCTGCTGATGGAAAACATTGCTTCAGCCTAAGCATTGCAGTTGTTAGTATTCATGATTTTAATGTGAATGCTCAGCAGTAATCTCATATCCTTTCTGTTGGACAGTTTTGCTTTGGCTCATCTAGTTTTGAATGTTGTTGGGTTTTATAGAGGTGGTTTTAGTCAGTCTTTCAAAGGAATAAAATGATTCCTTTAAAACCCAATCATACTTGAGGTTTATCAGGCCAAAATAAACAGGCAATGGCTTGTGAATTGCTGCCATCATGGACAAAGAAGCATTTTAAGTCATACAGATCCCATACCAGAGTGAGCTCATATCCTAGATGAGGCAGAGATAACATCAGTAGAAGGAAAGAAAAGTGACATCAGCACACCAGATATGACTAAATCTCAGTGACAGGAGAGCTTGTAGAACCTCCATGATAATTAGGTTGAAGCTGGAGGAGATAGGAAAGTCCCAGATTCTTTCCAAGCTAGGTTTTACAGAGAGAAACTTGCAGCAGGAATGAAGGCTGTGAGTGGAGTTTAGCACACCAAGGCAGCAACCAGGTGCCAGGGTCTGGGAAGATACTGCAGCAGAAGGATCTAACAAGAGTTGCAGGACTGGCACTGTGGATCAAGCAGAGCTTGTCATGGTCATGAAAGGGAAAAAGGAAAGCTGGAGAAGTCATCAAACATCAAGCTTCTCCTCACTCCATCCCTTTCTCTAGATCATCCTTTATTTTTAATTGCTGTAACTCATCTTCCATTACTTAACTGCCACTTGTCATCCCCAAAGGACCAGGCATTCAGGCACTGACTCCAGATAAAGTCCCTTTTCAGAAAATACATCTGCAATGCTTTCAGTTCACAAAACACTCCCTTGTGCTCTTCAGCATGCCTACCAGCATTAACTTATAATATACAGCATCATCTTCCTTTGGAGGGCTGGGATACAAAAAGATAATTTAGCCTTCTTTAGTCTTTTTTATTTATCTGATTTTTTTTTCCCCAGGCACTTTTAAGATACAGAATAGTCACAAGGTAACTGTACTAGCCAACTCGGTTGCCTGTAAGCAGTATCTCTTCTAGAGCTTTTAGCACTTGTTTCATGAGGGGGAGAGGTGTAAGCCAGAACATTTTTTATGTTTTTATGGAAGCTAACATAGTGTATGACACTTCAGACAGGTCTGCTAGAAGGAAAAGTGACCTTAAGCTGGAAGGCTGAAGGACATGTCCCAGAGCACAGGCTCCAGCCTGCTCACTTAGTATCAATGCAAACTAAAAATACAAGACAAGACCTTCTGTCTCAGATGTCAGTTTTGTGCGTTCGAGATAATTTCTGTTAATCACAAGGGCTTTTTACTGATGTCATGACATGGGATTAAGGTTTGTGTGGTTTTTTGTTTTAAAACCTAGGTCCTAAAGGAACCCTGCAGGAATTCTTTGTCCCATGCAGAACAGTTACTTCTGAAGAGTTAGTTATAACCTAAGTAAAACTCCTTCTCCACCCTAGTCTCTAAGTCAAGGTAAGAGCAAATGGATGGGAAGATTAAAGAGTACTTGTAATATTTCCTTCTAAGATGTGCACTTGTTTTATTCTGCTTAATGAATTTCTCTCAGGGTTTCAGTGTTTGGGGTTTTTTTATATTCTGGCTGTAAATCATATTAAAAAGTAAATCTTAAAGATTCACTCACTGTGAAACAGAGCCATGAATCACTGTTTTCTCTACAGCCTGGCTCTCCATCCATGGTAATGCCAATTGCTGTTGTTCCATACAGGCACAGCCCCTCTGTCCCATTTCACACCATCTGCAAACAAAACCAGCCTGTTTGTAAAAGCAAGGGTGCCATGGTTTAGATGGTGTTGAGTTATAGGTTGGACTTGACGATCTCAAACACCTTTTCCAACCTTGTTAATTCTATGATCCTACTCTATGGCAGGAAACCTCTTCCCTGACAGAAAGCTGGAGATAGAGGTGCAGCAGTTTCAGGGAACTGCTAAGGTAAGAGAGGAGTGTATCTCTTGCCCAGCCACAGAGACACTTCTGATTTGGGTGCTTGGCAGGTTTTTGTGCTTTTAATTGAGAGCACCACTGGGCTGAAGAATCCCAGAAAGATCTCCTGGAAGCCCACTACTATCTTCTGTGCTAGCTTTGCATAATAGCACTGTTTTGAAAAACCTCTAATGTTTTTTTAATCTCTTCTAGTATAATGAACTCTAAAAGACTTCTTTCCCCAGAAGTCCTCAGGGTCCCATCCTCCCAAATCCTCTTTTCTTTTCTACCTCATGGCATATATTGACAACCAAGGTATTTCAACTATTGTTCTGAAAAATACTGGGACTTCTTTTAATGGAAGTGCTTGCAGAACTCTGTGCTATTAGTTGTATATATGTTGTGGGTATATATATGGGTGTGACAGGAGGGGAGAAGGGCAGGGACATCTGTTCTCTGTGAGATTGGAGTTCGCAGACAGTTCAGAAAAGGTTCTGATGTTTGCTTTGCTTCTCCTCTTGGAGAACAAAGTCATGGCTGGAAGACATGGGGCAGGAAGACAATGCAGGAGGAAGGGAAGCACTGTCATTCTCTTGGGTTAAGTGTGCATAGGGGGATGTGTGTGTGTGTGTGTGTGTGTGTGTGTGTGTGCACCGCTTCCCTTCTCCGCTCTTCCCCTTCCACTTCATTTCTTAAAAAAACAGGCAGGAAGAGATAAAAGGATGTGGCTTGTCTTTCTACCCCTCCCCTTTCTGCACTGTAAATTCTTAAACAGGCCAAAGAGAGTAAATTGCTATTTTAAGTTTTATCAACAAGAAGCCAGCCCAGAAGATTTACAGCTCAGTGCTCAAAGATTGTGTTCATGTTTAGCTTTCAGATCAGAAAATAAATAAATAAATACATAGGGAGAGTTGACTCCCCCTTCCTGATGGTATAGAATTTGCATTTTGTGGATGTAACTCATCTCCCTGATGCATTTCTAAGCTTCCAGTCTCATCTGAAGTAAATTGCCTTCTGTAGCCAGGGTTATAAGACCTACCCCAACTGAGACACAGGAGAGATGGGCTGGACCATGGAGAGAGCTCCACTTAGTGCAAAATATTTCATAAGGCATTTTCCAAAAATGACAATTTGGGCTTTTCAGAGATGCATTATTGTCATTGAAAAACAGTTTTTTAAGCCTGCTTTGTGCCACGGTTTCTTACTTTAGAAACATCGGATGTTATTTCACAAGTTCTAATTTTCAATTAATAGCTAAAGTGAAAAATGGAGAACAGTGAAAAAAGGACAATATGTCCACATACGTGTATATGTGCTAGTTTGTGACAGAAGATCAGAGAAAATGAATGCTGACAGACAATATTAGAAAACAACAAGAAAGAGAACCATCCCCTTGAAAAATAAAAATGTGTATTTGCAACATTATTTTTTGTCTATTCCATTCAAATTCATTAGGATTTGAACGACATTGTTCTTTCAGAAGAACTGACTTTCTTTGCAGAAAACTCTAGAGAACCAGGATGAATCTTATCTGGTCTTTGTTGCGAAGATGAGCCTTGGGAAGAATTTTAGCCTCTGTGATAAAGTCTCATTTAGGGGGTACAGCATGGCAATTTCTGGTTCATTTTTCTCTATCAAACTGGCTTGCCCCCACTAAAGTAGTACAAAAGAACTTAAGTTCAAAGCACAGCATAGCTTGTCAGCTCTTTCAAAGAAGAGCTTTTTTTCAAGTAAAGAATCCTTGATTATTTTTTTGACAAGCAGCTGTGCTGTATTACCACCCACTCTTCTTTTCCACCAGCCTTTTGTGGAGTCACACATTCAACATTCTGGTGAGACAGCAGTGAAAAAGGCAGGCATGATGGGGGTCAACTTACTGCTCTGTGACACCTCTGACTATAGAGTTTGCGGCTGAATCCTCTTACTTCCTGCAACATATCCCTTGAAGGCAATAGAAACCAATTTGCAGTAATGTCCCCAGGTAGTTAAGATTAATAAAGTTCTCGCCATCTACTTCTGAAGCCATAGATTTGGAGTTACACTCCAACAGTTATGTTCGGAGTCCTCCAAGCTGCTGGTTCAGGCTGCTGGCATATTCAGGTTGACATTATTATGCCAGTTTTAATTTCAACAGAACTATAGAATTATAGAATCGTTTGGGTTGAAGAAGACCCTTAGGATTATTGCGTCCAACCGTTAAATCAGCACTGCCAATTCTGCCACCAAACCATGTCTCTAAGTATCACATCTACAAGTCTTTTAAAATCCTCCAGGGATGCCGATTCCACCCCTTCCTGGACGACCTGCTTCAATGCTTGACAAACTTTTTGGTGAAGAAATTTTTCCTAGTGTCCAATCTAAACCTTCCCTGGTACAACTTGAGGGTGTTTCCTTCTATCCTATCACTTGTTATCTGGGAGAAGAGACTGGTCCCCACCTGGCTACAAGCTCCTTTCAGGTAGTTGTAGAGAGTGATAAAGTCACACCTGAGGCTCCTTTTCTCCAGGTTAAACAACCTCAGTTCCCTCAGCTGTTCCTCACAGGACCTGTGTTCCAGACCCTTCACCAGCTCCATTGCCTCTCTGGACTCACTCCAGCACCTCAATGTCTTTCTTGTAGTGAGAGATCCAAAACTGAACACAGAACTTGAGATGTGTTCATCATCAACTTGAGATGTGTTGAGATGTGGCCTCACTGGTGGTGAGTACAGAGAGACAATCACTGCCCTGGTCCTGCTGATACAGGACTATTGCTGATACAGGCTGGATGCCATTGGCCTTCTTTGCCACCTGGGCACCCACTGACTCACAGCTGTTGACCAGCACCCCCAGATCCTTTTCTGCCAGGCAGATTTCCAGCTACTCTTCCCATGGCACTCAGCCTGTAGTGCTGCATGGGGTTGCTGTGATCCAAGTGCAGGACCTGGCACTTTGCGTTATTGATTGTCAACAAGGTGTTTATCCCAGTCATACAGGAAAAAAGACCTCTGGAATTCTTTCATCCCTGGAACTAGGAGCACAGACAAAAATCTGTCATTTCTAATGCAAAGATCATTAAATTAATAGTAATCATCCCTTTCAGTATGGGTGAAGACCATTTTTACCATGCCTTAGTCCAGCCTTCATAGATCCATCATAGATCCATCAGGAGACCTGTCATTTTTGTCACTAACTACTTACGCCAGTGCACTAATATCGCTATTTAAGTGTTTAAAATAATAATTAGAACTCAATGAATAATGAATAAGCAAAATAATTTATTCAAATATATTGCAAAACTTGAACAACTTAGTTGATGAATCTATTTAATAACTCACTCTGTCCCCTACCTTTGTGAATAATATTTTTAAACTAGATGAGTAATTTGTTTTTAAAAAATTGCAACATTGGTTATATAAATTATCCTTTTAATATTATTCAACCAACTCTAATAATAGTTCATTACCAGCAAGTGCATTCTGAAAAGGCCACCAGAGGCCCAAATAATCATGTCTGAGCATTCTGGGAAGAATTCTTGCTTATAAAATACTGTGATTAAATATGATCTTTCTAACTCAAGAACTCATTTTTACTTTTTAGTGGAGTAAAAGAAGACAAAAGCAGTAGCAGAAGGGAATAAGGATGTCCATCCTTTTTCTGAAACCATAGCAACATGCCTGTATTCAGATGGAATGAAAGCTACCACACATGACAGAAGGACAGAAGTTTAATTGTGCCCACATTCCTGCTTCCCCATCTCCAGTGTAAAATTTGAGACAGAAACTCCAGAGAGCAAGCACTGGACTCTGTGCTCAGCTTTGTGACCCTCACTGTAGAAGTGATCCTGAAAGAGGATGTTGTGCCATGGGCTAGCAGGTTTGCAGTGTGTAATTGCAGGGTTACCATCAATTCAAATCAAAGGAGCTTTCCTCAGCTGGGACATGAAGAGGGAGAACCCCAAGACAGAAGTGCCATATAAGCAGTGCTTCCACCCAAGGGTACATCCACAGTGAGAGTAAATGAACCCACGTTAAGACCAAGAAAGCAGTAACTGTTCCTGCTGCCTGATAATCACCAAAGGTCATGGATGAGAGGTTTTCTTCTCTATTGATATAGAATACTTTTCCCCAACCCTGGATGCTTTTGTTCAGCTCTGATAGATTCTCAGACCCAGGACTGAGCTTCCCCAAGGAGCCATGCAGTGTACTTGGTAGCAATCCAGTTTTTGATAGAGAAGATAATATTTATTGCTCAGGGAAAAAGAGCTCATATTTTTTCAACTCCTACCTGGACTGACCTAGTTGGGTTTAGCCTTGAAGAATTTAGCAAAGTGCCCTTAAAGATTAAAACTGATTTTACTTTTTACAGCTTTTCTGTAAAGCCTCATGCTGAAGTACAATTTGCAGTTATAATTCTAGTATTTTAAACACAGAGTTCTTACCTGTAGTCTTCACTATTCTGGCTCAGATACCTCTGGACTTGTCACCTGAGTGCTTTATTCAAGTATTCACACCATAATAATCTCACTAAAAATTGTATCATGTAAAGATTAAGCTCACAGTCCTACTTTTCTCAATTATCTGTAAAGCCTTTTGTACATATAAACCCAAGGGGCCAAGTACACAGCCTTTCCTTGGACTGTTGGGCACTGCCATGTGAAGTGACAGTATTCACAAGTTGTTTTTGTTCTTCTGAGCCAATTCTTCAGAGTCTTCCAAGACAGGTTTTTTTTACTTTGGTCACCCACTTGTGACCACTAATATAAGTCTTCCAGCATGACCTCCGAGCATCTATCTGAAGGGAACCACAGGGTGGCTTTTATAAGGTTTGAGTGTTGTATGAACTAAATGTCTTAAGGCACCCAGGTCAGTACTGTGTGTGAAGATGTGAGGCTGGAGGGCTGGAGCATATTTGAGCTTTTTTCTTAATTTTCTGACCTACAGACCAAGTTGCCACGTTTCAGCTGTAAGAAAGTACTATCGACTGAGGAGTTTGGGTTCCAGTGTGAGTCCATGCCTTGAGATAGATGGACACTTAACAGTCAGTAGGTTAGTTGCCTGAACTGAAGATCATATTTTATGTAACATACTCTGGTAAGGACTGGAAGCCCCTTTATATACCCCTACATATACAAGGATTGTCTCTGCAGCAGTTGGGGTTGCACAAGCTTTCAGCCAGCTGGTCCTGATTGATTGAGAAGGACTCAGAGAAGGAATAATTCCTGTATCAGGCTCAGCTGGATATTTCATGCAAAGTACATAGATGGAACAGGCATATGACATGTTAGTAGCAATGCCTGTTCTGGTTTATAGATATTTTCAGAGGGCTGAATAAGAAATTACAGACGGGAGAATGTGGAACAGCTATGACTCATGTTTTGGGGAAGGTTGACAAACTGGTCATCAAGTCCTTCCAGCACGGGCAGAATGTCCACACACACTACTTGAACCATGGACTCTGGAGCCCTTGTTTCCTGCTGTAGGATTCCAAGTGAATCTCATTGACTTCAGTTCCTGCAGTCGTAACCAGGAGCAGAAGAATGGCTTTCCCTGACATGCATTTCTCTATCTATAAAATGATGGGTTTAAAACATGGATTCCAGGAAGAGTTACTTTGTGAGAATCACTGCTTTAGGACACACAGATCCTGACCTCCTCATCTCTCATTTGTGTAAGCTCACCACTCCAGCTGCCTTGCCTTAAGCCATTGCAAATGGTCTTGCAGATATCACTCATATTTCCAAATACTTTAAAAGGTTTAGTTCAGCTGGAACTACATTTCTGATTTGTGTGTATGCCCTGTATAACCGACCTGATATTTGAGCACAAGAGTTATAGAAAAAAATTCATCCCACGGATCAGAAAAACTCCAGAAACTTCCTCTGTTTGTGTGCATGTGTGCATCTGCACTTTTGTGTGTGTACATGCAGGGGCATATTTCTCTGTGGAAACTTTAATTGGACTCTCAATCCCCTAAAAACAAGTACAGCCAATGGATTTGTTTGTGAAACTCAGCCACTGAATATTTATTATTAGAAGAGTCAATTTCAAACTGTGCACTTGCAAAACCAGGCAATGAACCATATAGGCATGTGCTATCTTCCCTCTATTTACACTGCAATGGGGAGCTCTGTAAATGCAAAGTGTTACTAAACTAACTACTGTAATGTGAGCCTTAACCTTTAATTGGCAACCTGGAATGCTTTCAACTCAGTTTGGCTGGACTTCCAGGAATTCAGCCTAGGAACTAAACCAGTGTAACATATCAACTCCTTCTACAATATTGCTTGAATATTATTTAACCATGTAATTCCTCACAAACTAAATCCTGTGTACGTTGTCCAATTTGCTGCATATATAGACATGTTTGGGAACTTACTAAGTCACTTAGGTTGTGTGCTGTTATTATACAAAATAATGGCAGCTAGACATATATAATGTTTTCATTTCAAGCGGTTCTGAAATAGGAAATGTTAATTTATTGTAACAGTTGTATTGCTGGACTTCTCCATAATTCCAGTGAACATCTGATACCAAGGTTGGACAGACTGCATCATAACGTGTAACACTTGTTTGCTTTCTGCAGTACATTATCACATTGTCAATAAATGACCAGGACTTCTCCATGCTTCCTGCATTTAACAAATCTAAGTTATGCTTTCTTCATTTAACAAATCTACATCATGTTTTTTCATAATTGTCTCTTCTCTAGGTTGAAGAGTCTGAGTATATTTTGTATAGCTCATAGAGAGAGCAATTTAGCTACTTGATGCCTTTGATTATTTTGCAGACTTTCGTAGCACCTTCTCTGTTTCTGCTATATTCTGAGACCTAGAGACCCAGCTGTGCTGAATCTCCAAAGTACAGGTGCACAATGGATTTTCTAGTGGCATAAAGATATTTCTAGTTCTGATTGCTATCCCAACCTCAAAGATTCTAATATCTTGGTTGCTTTTGGCAACTGCTGTACCCTGAACTAACATTTTGTAGTGCTATCTATTATTACCTGAAAATCTCATTTCTCGTGGTAATAGGCAGCTCAGAACCCATAATTATTTATGCAAAACTAGGATTTTTTTTTTCCCCACAATGCATTGCTGTGAATGCTGTTACTTTAGGCCCAGTTGCTTGTTGTTGTGAGTGGCTTTTACAGTGTTTCATAGTCAGGTCTTTTGTTACTTAGAATAATTTAGCAATAGCAAACATCTCAGAATTAATTCAGTTTTTATAGATCATTTATGCACACATGAACAGATCTGAAAACAGATCTATGTATAGCTCCACTGACAACGACCTTCTCTACAAAAAATCATAGCTCTCTTTCCTGTCTTATGACTAGCTACATGATAATTTAGGATTTCTGTTGTTGAGGACCTTGTAGAATGCCTTTCAGATATAGCCACCAGATATCAACTACGTATACATCAACATGGAAAGCTGAACCCCTACAAGAAAAGTTCCACTGTGGAAACTTCCCCAAGCTCTTAATTCTAGTGCAGTCAGAAAGATTTGGATTTTCTGCTCTAATTTTGTGGTCCTTGAAGTCTCCTGCTCCTTGATCTTCCTCGGCCTTACATAATAATTAGTGTCTCTGCTTTTTTGCAGTTGATTTTTTGGTCCCCCTTACTGAACTTCAGCATGCTCAGCCTGTTGTTCCTTTAGGGTTTATTTTGGTTTGGTTGTGGGGTTTTCTGTTTGTTCATTTTTTTTGTTTTAGCAGGACACAGCTTTGTGTTTTTTGAATAACACCTGGTTATTCCTAATAAAGCTCCCTTATGTTTCTGTTAAGCTGTTGTCTTTTGGCATTTCTCAAACACTTATTGATAGGTAGTATGTTTGCAATGACCCTCCATCATGGCATCTTTAAACACTTTCATTGCTATCTAAAAAAAAGAGATTTTTATATTTTAACCACTTGTTTTAGCTTCTTTATAACAAGACCCCTTTTTTTTGTGTAGTTCAGTTTGGTTTTTTAAATTCATTGCTACAATAGTAGACCTCTTGGCTCTTGCAGGAGGAATGAGGATGTTGGAAATAAATACAGTACCGCCACTGTTCCAAACAGCTCTGTGGCAGTCACCTGCACATTGGTGAGGACTGCTCCTCTTCTCTTTTCCCTGTACTGTGGTTTCATAAAAAAAGAAATTGTCAGTGTCTGAAAGTTCAGCCCACACATCACTCCCCACAGTTAAGTTTACCCAGTAAATGAGGGTAATTATAATCTTGTTTTATTGTTCATTCCTGCCTTCCTAGATCTCCTTCAGTGTGTTAATCTCTATCACCATCTTCATCAGGCAGTCTGTAATGCAGCCTTAGTGCTGTATTTTGCCTACATGGGATCAGAGAGTTTCTATTGCCTGTTGACCAGGTTTGCTTGATTGTTAATTTAGTTTGACTAGAAGTTTCTTTCAGGCTATAGCATCATCCCTTCATCTATAGAGTCCATTTTGTCTTTCCAGTATAATTTTTCCAATTGGTATTACATTGTCCATCTGCTTCTACTTCCACCAAATTTCCAATATATCTTTTATGTATTTATGTTCATTTAAATCTAAATAATGCTATCTCCCTAAACTGCTAGGTAATAAGGTAGATGTATGCATAAATTACTTTTTACTTTCTCCTATCTGTGCCGTTGTCCATTTGTTTGTAACTTGGCAATTTCTAGGTGTTGCACTTTGCTTCACCTGAGGATGAAGAGTTCTTGTAATATCTGGATGTGTCCCCCAAACCCCTGTGCCCTTCAGCATCCTCCTGTGAGCACCTTCCCGTGCAACATCAGCAGCTGGAACTCCCCATGGCACAATCACTCCCTTCCAGATATTTCTCTAGTCCTGATGCTTTTGAACTCTCTTATGTATATAATTTTCTGAACAACATTACCTCTTCACATCTGCCTGGCCCAGAGTGGATTACCAGGACTATTTTGGGAAAAGCTGCAAGGGGGATTCTGCCCTTTATCTCCAAAACCTCTCCGCATACATCACTGGCACTCACAGGGAGAGTCACCACCAGCTCCTTCCCAGCATTTCCCAGAACACTAGTAAAAAGCACTGTGAGACCTGACACTTCTCAGCTTGCAGGCAAACCAGCAACCAACCTTCTCTGGAACTACAAGTCCAGATCAGAACATGCTTAATAAGCAACTTCCACAACACAGCTGCCCACTCCAGTCTCTCATATACAGACAGTTTCTTACAATCCCATCCTCCTCACAAAACTTCTCAAAAAAACCCCAACCCTGCTTCCCCTTCAGGAAGAAGGTTTTCAGACCCACTGGAATACAGACTTGTAGTAGCAATCACATAAAAATAATGAACACAGCCTGAAAATGGCAAAGCAACAGTTACCATGGTCATGGTTTCACAGCTGGTCACAAGGCTGTGAGAAGGCAGGATCCCTCCTGGACAGACAAAGCTCTTGTTACACAATATCTATGCAGTATGTTTAAAGAAATGAAAAGATAAAAGCACATTCTGTTTCGCACAAAATCTTTTTCCAGCTGTCTTTCCAGAGCAGACCAAAACAGACAGACAGAGATTTTAAACTAGTGCTTTCTGTCTCTCCTCACATCCTTGGGGGAAGGTGTATGGTGGTGCTGTAAAGACTAGGCCCTAACACTGCATCTGGCTTACTATGCCCTAGTGAACTGTTCAAACTGAAACAACTTCAAGACTTTGTAAATCACGGTAGAGACCAATTTTCCACTCCTTTCCTTCTTTGCTTCCTCTCCTGAGGCATTGAGTGTAAGTGCATTCCCTTTTCAGTTATTTTCTCTGACTGAGAGGGTGGAAAATGTCACATTCGGGAATAAAAAATCTGGAAAGAATGAGGAAAAAAAAGACAGAAAGCAGAGAATTATCCTTGTTTGGCCAAAAACTTGCTTTAGGGGGTAAAATGTTTGTATTGAAAAGGGTTCTGAACTACTCTGAATTCGGAAATTTTTCATTGGCTTTACAGTTAGGTCCTTGTTGGCAGAAAGACCTCAACTGTGGCAGTAAAAATCCTACATTTGTGAATTTTCAGGAACTAGCAGGAGTCTCTCTTTCATCTCAACAGGAGTGTCTCTTTGATTTTACTGTCTGCATTACTGTGTGGTTTCCCCCTTCTTTACTGTCTTCTTCTCTCTGTAACAGGGAGGCAGAGATACAGCACATCATTAAGAACAAGTAAACACCATTAAAACAATTCCACCTCATTGTCACTGCGTTGTTTCAAATTGGATTATTGACTCTTGAATAATACCAGGGTTAGAGAGAAGCAGGCAGAAAACAGCTTTGAACCCTTCTGGGTAAACAGTCTGTTTACAGCATCAAAAGAAATGGATTTACTCTAACTGCATGCTCTAGGTGGGAAAAAGTTAAGAGCTTTTCTCAACTGTAGCTCACACTCAGATGCCCCCCATTTTGGTTTCCTCTGCAGACAACAAAACTGAACTGAATCACAGAATCATGTACTGGTTTGAGTTGAAAGGGACCATTAAAGTTCATCTAACCCAACTTCCCTGTAACATGGACAAGAACATCTTTCTCTAGATCAGGTTGTTCAACAGCCTCTTAAACTTGGTCTTGAACACTTTTAGGGATGATACATTGTGGTGGTTTGACCCTGGCTAAATGCCAAGGACTCACATATACAGCCACACTCTCCCACTCCCTTCCCTGCTAACAGACAGAGGAGAGGAAAGACTGAAAAGGTTTCACAAGTTTGTGGTAAGGACCATAAAAAAACTTCTCATTAGTTATTTTACAGGCAAAACAGGCTCCAACTTAAAATACTAAGGATTTATTACTATTTTCAAANGAGACAACCTGCGTCACCATGGTCTGCACTACGGGCTGCAGGGGCCCCATTCCGGTGCTTACGGCATCTCCTCCCCCTCCTCTTCCACTGACCTTGGTGTTAATCACAACTTCTCACTCTGCTCTTCTCTAAGCGCCCATGTTTGTCTGCCCGCACTTTTTTTCTCCTTCTTAAATATGTTATCACAGAGGTGTTTCCATAACTCCTCATTGGCCTGGCCTTGGCCAGCGGCGGGGCCAGCCTGGAGCTGACTGACATTGGCTCTGCTGGAAATGGAGAAACTTCCAGCAGTTTCTCAAAGAAGCCTCCCCATAAGCCCCCCTGCTAACAAGAAAAAACCTGGCCACTAAAAACCACCACATACATCCACAGTTTTGTTGAGATGGAGTGATGTGATACTCAGTTTTAGATGTAGAAACCCAAGTCTACTAGTCTACTTACCGGGCATAGAGCTTAAAATAAAGCCTGATCTCCTTTGGCCAGTAGCTTGCACATAATTGTAAGAATAGGGGAAAACAAAAGCAGCTGTTGATTAAAATAAGATTTATCTGACAAAGGGTTAGACCCTGAGATTAGTTCAGTTGGTTAGAGCATGGTGCTAATAATGGCAAGGTCATGGATCTGATCCTCATATGGGCCATTCACTTAAGAGTTGGACTTGATGATCCTTGTGGGTCCCTTCCAACTCAGAATATTCTGTGAAACTTGCCATATGAAATATTTTGCTTTTTCTTGGAGGGGCAATAAAAGGCAGTAACAGGCCATTTCAGGAGTCAGGATAGCCTAAGACTGAGGTTTGATTCCCACTTCAGTCATAGCCCAGAGCTCTCAGCTGGGCGAGATGCTGCTGACTATCCAATTTTCCTGAAGCACTGTGAAGGAGCATGACGTTACAGCACTAGGTACTTTGGAAGTGGCTCTAGGTACTTAAGGATATGGCTCTGCAACATCTGTAGGTACATGGTGTGAATGAAAACCTTTGTCCTTGTTCTGTGGCAGGTAAAGGATCTCATAAAAATTCAATTCAGCTGATTTGTGACTTTTTGAGACCACAAAATGGCTTACTTACACAGGAACAGTGAGATGGGACACTGTCATCAGTGCTGGAAAGACTGCCGTTGTGTGAGTGGGAGGGAAAAATCAATTTATTCAGGTAGTCCTGTGATTTTAGGAGGTAGGAGAGAATATTTCCTCCAAGCTTTGATCTTTGACCAAGGAGAAGATTCTGCAGTGTTTCCTTGAAATATTATCCAGCCCGGTGTGCACCCTCTCTTGAATGAGAGGAAAGATGAGGTCTCTATGAGACACTGCTAGCAGGTTGTCCCAGGAAAGGGAACACAGGGAAGAGTATGAAGAATCTAATCACCTTTATTTAAAAGAAAAGTAAGCAAATTGTATATTTACTGGCAAAGTGGCTGCTTGTGAGTTTTTCACAGACCAAAGTTGGAATATGAGGTCTGTTCACACAGCTCATCTGTCCTTGGGCTCAGGATATATGGGACCTGTTCAAATAGCCATTCCTCTCTTCCTGTTGAAGAAGTCTGGGGTTTTGGCATGTAGAGACTTCCTTTTTTGTATCAAGAAGCACTATGACATGATGGAGTCTCAGTTTCTTGAGAGATTATGTGTTCCTGCTGTTTATTCCCTACTTAATCCTCCAAATGTGACATCAGTCATCTCCATGCAACTCACTGAGACTTCCCAGGCACAGGATTATCAATGATACAGACTCCAGTGTGGAATGCACAGCAGGAGCAGATACATGGTAAAGGCAGAGAGAAAGGAGCCTGTTTTCATGCAAACTCATAATAAGGTGGTTTTTGAAAGAGAAAAAGTAGAAGCAGCAAATATGCAAAATATAGAAAATGTACCTCAATTCCTGAAAAAAAGGAATTGTCAGTGATCCTGGCAATTACAGTTTCATTAATTTAAATTCTATCCTTGGGGTGAAAATGAAGCAAATATGAGAGACAGAAGGAGAAAAGAGAATCACAAAATAGCTGCAGATAAAATTTTAGTAATGTAATTTTAGTAACATGACAATGGGTCCTCAGCCCAGTTGGATCCTCCAGGCGCCACTAAAGTACAAATAATAAAAGAATAAATCTTCACAAACAGATATAAAAGGTTTTAAAAAAATTAAACTAGTAGTGCCTACTGGAAATTCAGTTGGTATCCTGCGTTTTGGCTTTCCATAAAGTATTTGATATTGCATCTCCCATGAATGTACTTGAACAATTAATTGAGATTGGCTTCAGTAGGAGTACTGCCACAGGGTCTACAAATTGGCAGAAAGAACATTAGCAAATGGTAATGATAAATGGCAGTGTTTTAATTTGGGGGAGGTAGCTACTGGGGTGCCACAGGGATTGGTGTTATGTCCTATCTCATTTATCACCCTCATTAATTGGTCTGGAAGAAAAATAAATGGCATATTAATGAAAGTCACATTCAATGCTGAACTGGGGGAGAGCTTCAAATCCTAGTGGGGATGAATAAAAAGGGAAACCCAAAACATTCAGGAAAAAAGTGAGGTGCAACAACAAAGAATTAATACCATTTTCTTTTTTTTTTTTTTAAGAAGTAATGCAACTACTAGATCTTGCCTAGAATATTTTGGGAAAAATACTGAGAAAAAAACTGCTGTTATAGATTTTAAGACCGGAAGATGCCATACTGTTCCTTTAATTTAATTCTCTTCACAATATAGGTTCCCCCAAAAAACTGATTCCTATAAGAAGCCAGGTATTCTAAGTTGTGTGACAATGTTCTTCCCACAGATCTCAGGTGATGTGTTCTAATTGTATATAAAAGGTTTAAAAGAAAAACTGAAAAAAAAAAGCAAACTGACCCAGGAGAATCAGTTTATTGACTATAACTACAGTACTGTGTAATCAGTCATTAGGCAAAGTATTTTATTATCCATGTTGTGGCAACTTCTTCTTCTAGTGTTTTCTTCTATCTCCTCTTTATGCATGTTCAAACCTTAGCAAACCTGAAGGTTCTTTTTATATTTCTCCTTTGTTACTCTCTCATTTTCTCATCTTTGCCTTTTGTTTATGTCTTCCTTTTGTGATTTTTCTGATACGATCAGCAATTAGTCCAAGAATTAACTTCTTGGACAGACCAATTACTTGATAGTAATGCTTGCAGAAGCCAAATACTGCTGCTGTTCTCTCAGCCCTAACAGAAAACTTCGTGTTAAATAGTGGTAGAAGTATGATAAGGCATTTTTGTATTTTTCTTTTGATAATTCTTCCTATAATATCAAACACATTTTGATGCTAAACTTAGCATATGCTTGGGCTTTCAGGACTGTGCCTTGTTTTTCACTTAAATATAATTCACAGATACATTTCTTATTACATTAAGTAGTAAATTAGTAAATCAGAAAATATTTCATAATGCGATGTACAGATCTAAAAAAAGTCAAACTTGTTTTCATTTCCTGTGCAGAGACTTTGCAATGTTGACCATTCAGGATTTTCATGGTGTTGCTACCAAAAATTTGATCAAAGCAGAGAAGAAACAACTAAACGGTATTCAAGATTATGTTGTCAGTACCTTCCCAGTAATTGGTGGCATGTTAGAGGGAATCATGGTATGACATATCCAGAGAAATTTTTCACTGGCTTGACAGCTCTCCAGCACAGAAACTTCCTTTTCCTTGGCTCTTAGAAGTGTTGCAATGAAAGGCAGTACGATCGCAAATTCTTCAAGTTTGGAAAAGACCCTCAAGATCATCTAGTTCAACCACAAATCTAGGACCACCATAATCACCTCTAAACCATACCCCAAACTGCCACATCCAGATGCCTCTTGAACACTTCTCAGAGTCAGTGATGCATCATCATCTCCCTGCGCAACTTATTCTAAATCCTAACCATTCGTTCAGTGAAACATTTTTGTTCTAGTACACAATCTAAAACTCCCCTAGTGAAACTTAAGGCTGTTTCTTCTTGTTCTATCACTTGCTATCCAGGAGAAGAGGCCAACCTACAAGCTCCTTTCAGGTAGTTGTAGAGACCAGTAAAGTCCTCCCTGAACCTCCTTTTCTCCAGACTAAACAACCTCAGCTCCTTCAGCTACTCCTCATAGGGCTTATGCTCCAGATCCTTCTGTGGCTTCATTGCCATTCTTTGGACACTCTCCAGCACCTTGGTGTTTTTCCTGTGGAGGCCCAAAACTGATTCAAGATGAGGCCTCACCAGCGCTGAGTACCGGGGAACAATCATTGTCCTAGTTCTGCTGGCCACACTACATCTGATACAGGGCAGGATGCCCTTGGCCTTCTCAAGCACCTGGGCACACTGCCGGCTCATGGTCAGCCAGCTGTCAACCAGCACCCCAGAGTCCCTTTTTGCTGAGTGGCTCTCAAGCCACTCTTTCCTAAGGCTGTAGTGATGCATGGGGGCATGGTGAGCAATCTACTTTAAGATGCTCTGCATCAGAGCAGATGAACAAAGTACCTTCTCTACACAGCTGCAGATTCAACTGGCATCTCCTGTGCTGTTCTGAGCACCGTATCACTGGAAAGATATTGAAAAGCTGGAGGGAGTTCAGAGAGGAGGCACAATTATTATTAGGTAGTGGAAAGGCTTGATTGATATGGAAAGATTAAAAGAGCAAACTTTGTACATCTTGGCAAAGCAACAACTAAGAGGAGATATGATAATCACCTCCAAATAAATTCAAGGAAAATCCCAAGAGGAAGACACTTTGTGCAGGCTTAGTACAATGGGACATTGCATAATAGGATGAACTTCAGAGAAGGGAAACTTGTGAAGTTTGAATGTTAAGAAAAACTTCCTTTCTATTAAGATGTGGAAGAAGCTCTCTGGAGAAACATTGCTCCAGGACTGCTTGAACTATACTTGTTCTACTACAAGAAAACAGTTGAGGAGTCATTCCACGTTGATCAAAAGAGGCAACAGTCTCCTGAGGTCGGATGGCCTCTCTCTAAAGCCAGAGACCCTAAATAACCTGCTGCTAGTTTTTGTAAAAGAGAGGCATCATCTTGTCTTTAAAGCTGTTGTGACATGTGTCATTCAGTGCTGCATGCACCAGCCTGCTCATTGTTTCAGTGGGGGGCCATAAGAGAAATGCCATCTGTGAGATGTATTCAGTGGGTTTCTTTTATTAAAGAGTTGAGATACATGGACATGTATCAAAGGCACATGAGGAAATGACATTGCCTCGTATGTTACAGTAAAACTACTGAAGTACTTGCCAAAGAGGGACCTTGATTGAAATATTGCATCAAGGATGTTTGAAAAGTATCTGCTGGTGTCACAGCCATTATCAGTGCTGAATTAGTAGCTACCTACAGTACACTGCTGCCTACCAAAGATGTTGATTTGCCAGTAGGTGCCAGGAGGGATGGGCTTTCCTTTCGTTTATACAGAACACTTCAGACCTAGCTGCATACAAGATTGTAAGGTTTCACCCATGGTGTCAGGTGGTGACTTCTGCAGAAGAAGAAGAACTTGAAGAGCAGAAAATAGCTTTTCAATAAGAGAATCTAGGATACATTAAATAAGACATTACTCACCAGGTCATATTATTCACTACTGGGTCATATGCCCGTTTCCTTAGATGCAATAGCAGTAACATGAAACTCTCTAAAGCTGCTCTGCAGTAATTCTCCTAGTTTTGCTTTTCCCCTATGATAGATGTGAGGTAATTTACTTAGGGGTGTCCTTAGAGAAGAATGGAGACATCGGTAGCCAACTCTGCTAGATCCTGGCACACTTGAACTTGGCAACCTGAGCATCCCAGTTTCCCTCTGTGCCAGATCTCTCTCAGATTACCTCACATTTATTCAGGGATGAATGCAGAAGTAACTGGTTATCTCTCTGTCACTTATTCAAGTGTCCATAACCCAACAAAAAAACATAAGTTCCTGGAGGAGACAGACATTTCCATTATCTTTCTGTTCTTTTATTCACCTGAATATTGACTCCCTGTTTCTATTTCTTCACCTTTCCTAGGCCTGTAGAATAGCTGTGGTGTTAGCAATTATTTATGGGAGAGCTGCTGATGCGTGTGACAAGAAATAGTGCTAATGGTGATGTCTCTTAGCCTGTAAAATAGCTCCCCCAAGTAAACTGGTGGAAGTCTCGTCACTTGGATGTTTTAAAACCAACCTGGACAAAGCGCTGTAAAATATACTGCAGGGAACAATCTTGGAGTGACAGCAAGATTAATAATAAATTGCTTTCTCATTCAGCCTACAAAAAAGACATATGAGAGTATTCAGAATACTCCAGGGATGTGCTAGTTTGGCTTGTCCTTTCAGGGGTCTCTGCTGGCAGTGTTCCTGTGCAAACACTAGGTTAGATATGTCTTTGGGGAGACAGAGGTAGAGGGAAAGGAGAAAGAGTAAGTGTGGTGCATATATGGCCCTGGCCATTCTTTTTTTAGAACATTCCTGTTAAAGCACTTTTTGATGTTTGTTAGAGTACTTCTTATTATTATCAAAGTCCAGTATCAGATAAAGGAATAAAACCCCCAGCTTCTCAGTTTTTCTCGCTGTTTATTGAGCTTTATCACAACTTCAGCATGTCACCCAAACCTGGGTTTAACATACCAGAGCATGTGCTGCAAAAGCGTTTGCTGCAAAGTGTGGAAGCACAAAGCGAGAGGGAGTAGGGTATGGAATGCCTCAAATGGCGGCTGTATCTAGGTTTTTAAGAACACTAATGACCAATTAACAGATAGCATGCATTTTGTTTACAATTCTGTACCAGTAATCCTAACTTATTACTAACACGTCTTCTCTACCTCAAGTCTATTCTACCAATCTGCAAGTGCCAGCTCTACTGCAGTACAAAGAGCAAGAAGAAGAAGAAAGAACTCAAGACAACACCCAAAATCCTCCATCTTGTCTTCTTTTATATCTATACTACAAAACCTAAAACTACAAGCTTCACTTCTACGACAAACTAAACTATGATCCAAATTCTATTTTTGTTGTTTTTGCTTCCTCCATCAATGTTGGAAGCTTTTCCCAGGGACACAGATCAAAAACTGTATCTTGCTGGGGTCTCTGTGAGGATCCCAGATCCTCCAGGGCAATTAGAGGTGTAGTCCCGATATCCTGGACTCCAACGCATTCCCTTTCACTGCCCCTGTGCTAGTTATCACTCTCACATTGCAATTTTTTCCCCTTATTAAAGCCTTTATTGGCTCTGATAAGCTTCACATACACTCAACAGTCCTGAAAATCCTGTGCTTTTCATCTTTTAGCATCACTTCCCCATACACTGTTATTGGAGTCACTAATAAACCAGTGGTTTACATCAGCTGAGAAACAGCTGATGTGCTCAACCCCAGTAAACCACCATAGCGGTTTTGTACAGATTTGGCCAAAAATGCGCATCATGAACAGTTCATACACTTACACCACAGTGCAAAGACCTCAATTTAAACTAAGGGGCAAAGAACATGAAAGTCATAGAGATTAGTCTCTGCATACCTGCCAGGGAATGATAGATTTGATAAGTGATGTTACTTTTCCACTCCTTGTTATATTACACACCTTTAAATTAGGTTAAGGTTAACCAGACAGGAGTAATCATCATAAACTATGTTTGTTTAGGCAGTGTCCTGCACTAAATGTTCTGAGCCAAAATGGGGGGTTTTAATTTCTACATCTACTTCTGAATAGCTGGCACTTGACCTTGGAATATTTTTCCCTTCCAGTTTTTCCTGATGATCTCCTTTGAAAATGTACAGAGTAATGCAGCCTCTGCTGCTGCTTTTGCAACTCCCTTCTGTATATTACATTAGATTCTGTATAAGGAGTTGTTTCCTGGACTCTTTCTTACAAATCAGACCTGTTTTCTTTTTCCTGACATCCTGCTCACCCATCCAGCCCTTGTTAAGAAACATTTCAGCCCTCTTCTGTACATTAAACAGCCCTGACTCAATAGGTCCAGAAAAGGGGTTATTCCCCTCTACTCAACTGTCTTGAGACTGCATCTGGGTACTAAGTCATTTTGGGGCAGAAAAATACAGAAAAACTCAAGAAAGTTCAGTGGAAGACCACGTAGATGGTCAGAGGTTGCACAAGGAGAGGCAGAAGGGGCTGGACTTTTTAGCCAGGATAAGGTAAGACTGAGCAGATCTAACTCATCCCCACTGCAGGTATACACTTCACTGACTAAAATACTGGCTGGATGTTTAAGCCCAAAGAGTGGAGGTGAGTGGAGCTGAATCCAGTTGACTGTCAGTCCTTAGTGATGTTCCCCAAGGCCCAGTACTGGGGTCAGTTTGGATTAATATCTTTATCAGTAATTTGGTTAGGATACTAGGAAAAAATTCATCATTGAAAGGGTTGTCAAGGCTTCCCAAGGTAGTGGTGAAGTCACCATCCCTGGAGATATTTAAAAGATGTGTAGATACGGCACTTAGGGACATGGTTTGGTGATGAACCTGGCAGTGCTGGGTTAACAGTAGGACTCAACGATCTAAAAGGTTTTTTTGTAACCTAAATGATTCTATGGTTCTATGATACTAAAGAGGGTGTGTAGCAAAAGGACAAGAGGCAAAGGTCACAATCTGCAACAACAAAAATTTCAATTTAATATAGGGAAAAACTTTAGCCACAGATATGGTGAAAGCACCACAAGAGTGGCACACAGGGGCTGTGAAATCTGGGAGATTTTCAGTGCTCAGGTGACAGGATCCTCAGCAACCTCATCTAACTCCCAGAACTGCCCCTTCTGATCTAAATTGATCTATTTTTTTCTGATTCTGCATTTTAAGATGTGACTGGCTATTTTGGTATTCAGATAAAAGCTCCAAAACTCTTCTGAAAATATGGGTCAAGCACAGCAGCCAGTATCGCTTTGGAAATTCTGGCTTGCAGTCTCTTCCGTGCCTCAGTTCTTGACTTACTGCACCGTATACAAAGCTCAGTGCTGTTGTGCTCCCCAAGTACTCGGAAGAGAGGAATTAAATAAAAATGGTTTCCATAGGAGTGAAATCCTAGGTAGGAATTCCACACATATACACTCATTAGAAAATTTAAAGCAGAATTTATTATTCTATTGTTTGGCTTGCTGACTTTTTGCCTGTCAAAATGTTTTTTGTTGATTCCATTGCATCCCTGGAGATAGAAAACAAAGTTGACGAACGCCTGCCAGGCAGGCAGCTCTAGCACTGTCATTTGCATTTTCTCAGTGGAAAATTGGAATTTGTTGTCAAACTTGAAATTTCTCATGACAAAATTTTGGTTATGCAAAAAATGTTTTTAAGCAGGACAATCCTTACCTAGCTCTTAATAAGAATATATCCTTTTTCCTTTTTCTCTTTCATCCACTTAGCCCTTAAATGATTACAGCTCTTGTCATAAACTTACCAGACACATAGAACTTACCAGATCTAACATAATAGATGTCCTGCCAAGGCCAGGGCATCTGGGTTTTCTCTTAATAGCATTATTTAATAATAATGGCTCAATTTTTCAGTTAAAGCCAAGTGGAAGCTACTGCTTATTTCAGCTGTGGACACAGTTTGCTCTGTACTCAAGGAAAGCTATTTAAAAATGTCATTTGTAAAATGACAATACCCTTTTCTATCCAGAAGTGGTGACTCCTTAGCCTGGAAGGTCTGAGTCAGGTGCAGTTTGCAGCCCTGATTGCTCCTGCCCTCTTACTTCTCCTGCCCTCGCTTAATGGGAAGGCATCACTCAGCAAGGAATGATAATGCAGATAGGAAGGCAAGGTCAGATGGTGAGAATTTATTTTGCTGATATTGCTGCTGCAACCCAACATCTTGTTGCCTGAGGGTCTTGCCCTTTGCTCTGTGGGACCATTTGAATTCTGCTGAAAAAATTCTTCTTCTCGCTTAGACCCCATGAAACCCAGCTGCTGTTTCCCTACATGCTGGTCTTTGCTGCTTCATGCCTGTTGTTGGTATAGATGACAGTCACTTTCGTGCCTGTTGGAAAATAACTAAGACAATGGTTTCCCTCCTATCATCAGGCTCGAGTAGTTGCAGCATTAACGACAATTTTGCCCCTGCTATAAGATAGCTCATGCTAGCCAGATCTGACTCAGTTTCCAAGAATCCATATCAGCGATAACCTCCTTTAGACCCCAAGAAAGCTGATGATGCTCAGCCACAGTCTTTGTAAACTCAACTTTGCTTCTCATCTTAGTAAAGCACGGAAATGCTCCCCGTGTTTAGAGAGAGGTGGTTGGTGAGGTAGGGGTGGGTGTGCTCCCCTTCCAAAGCCATTCTGCAGAAACCTTGTAGTGTTTCTATTTCCCTCCTCAAATTTCCTTCCTCTGGGAGCACTGAATTAGCCACAGGAAGGGAATGGGTCCTGGCACAGGCCTCTTAGACCCACATAAAAAGTAAAAGGCTTCACCTGGAAGATGGGCATAGCTGGCTGAATGACAGAGTTGTCTGATTTCAGAGACAAACCTTTCCAGTTGAAATGCATTTGATGGCTGGAGTTCAGCCCCTATTAGGCAGGAATCCACATTGTGAAGTGAACCAGCTTTGCACCTATTTCGTCCCAGCTGGCATATCCTGCCTGAGAGAGGCCCACCACTGTGGTTAAAGGTATTAGAATAATAATAACAAATTCTGTTCAAAGAAGGCTTTGATCAAAGACCTTTTTAATTTCCTTTCATTGCCTTGTTTCCTTTTCTTTCTTTTTCTTTCCCTGACCACTCTATTAACTGATTACTCTAGACAACTGTGTCTGACAACCTGGGGAGTCTATTGTGGTCCTAAAACGACCATGTGTTCATGAAGCTGGAGCATATACAAGTCTCACAGGCATGACACATGACATATGTACATACCTAAGTCTCACATACCCTGGTGTTGGGTTGCAGTAAAGAGAGCATCTAAGTTGATTAAGTATAAAATAGCTTTGTCTGTGCATCCTCACTCCCTTTCCAATTGCTGACTTTGTTGTGTCTCCTGGGGTCGCTTCAAGGAGCAGGTGTATTCACCCGCTCCTGACAGTCCTCCCTCCCCACTCCCCCCACCCTGCTCCCACCCCTCCAACAGCCCCTGTGTGGGACTTGGATGATTCACATTGAAGGCTCCGCTTGACCATAAATTTTTTGTATACCATCATTTGGAGTTTTTGTGCCACTGCCACCTGTATGTCAGCTTGCCATCTGTACAGTGGGGGAGTAATTCTGTTTTCTCTGTGTTTCCTCCAGTTTTGAGCTGGGCTCACCTGGCTCAGCCCATAAATAGACCACACCCCACACCACAGCAGGCTCCCACCTCCCTGTGACCCCTCAGTGGAGACATGTCCGGATTGACTGGTCATCACATTGACACAAACAACCCCACCTCCTGATGGGCTTCATGGCATATATCACATATGTACAGCACAGCACAGCTTTTCTTTTTCCTTAGTGTGGGGTCTCTCCCCTGCCCTGTCTCCAAACTGTTCATCTTGCCCTCCTTCAGAAGCCTGCTCTGTGATCAAGGAAGCTTTGTGTCACATTTCACTGATGCCAGTTGAGGCACCCAGGCTGGGATCACTGAAGAGAAAAACCTCCATTTGCTCTAAAGGCATCCCTCCAAATCTTGTCACAAGAAATCAGACAAGCTTGGCAGAAAGAGCCCTTAGTTTTGTGTTATAAACAGAAAGAAATAATATATGACCTAAGCTCCTAAACATGCTTAACTCTTTTTATTCTGATATTTCCTTCAGCATATATCATAAAAAAAATATGTTAGACTATTTTCCTCTCTCTAGCTTCCTGTCTGTTTTTAATTATATCAGAATTAGGTGATTGCTGCTGTAGATTAGGTTTACCTGAAAAACATCCACTGTGATGACTGCATTTTCAAACCTTAGCATAAGCCTTCTGGCTCAGGAAAACATTAAAGTTTTGAAATTCAGTTCTCCAAAGGCAAGATATCCCAAAAAATAATTATGTGTCTGCAACAGCAACTGATCTGCACTTGGACACCCTCTATATTTGAAGGTAATGTATTAAAAAAAGTCTTAAGATGACATCTTATGTATAACAAATGAATCTGGAATAGAAAACAGTTAATGTGTTCAAACTACTGTGTTTAATGTTGTGAACTTATTTTTTGTCTGATGCTTGAGTGATTCCATATCACAAACTGAAGACTAGATTATTGACACAAATAAAAAGAACTAGCCCTGGTTTGTCAGTGATGCTGCAGCAGGTTGACCCTGGCTGGACACCAGGTGTCCACTGAAGCCACTCTCTCACCTCCTCAGCGGGGCAGAGGAGAGAAAATGTAACGAAAGGCTCAAGGTTTGAGATAAGGATGGGGAGAGATCACTCACCAGTTACTATCACAGGAAAAGCAGACAGCACTTGGAAAAATTGATTCAACTTATTACCAGTAAAAATCAGAGTAGGGAAATAAGAAATAAAATCACATCTTAAACCACCTTTCCCCCAACCTCCACCCCTTCATGCCTTCAACTTTACTCCTCATTTTCTCTACCTCCTTCTCCTCAGCAGCACAGGGAGTTGGGGTGTGAAGTCTGTTGGCAGTTCATCACATATAGTGTCTATCACTCCTTCTTCCTCAAGGGGAGGACTCCTCACACTCTTCCCCTGCTCCATCCAGAGTGCGGTCCCTCTCACAGCAGACGGTTGTCCATGAACTTCTTCAGCTCCTTCCTATGGGCAGCAGTTCTTCATGAACTACTCCAGTGTGAGTCCCTTCCATGGGTGCAGTCCTTCAGGAACAGACTGCTCCACTGTGGGTCCTCCACAGCATCACACGTCCTGCCAGCAAAACTTCTCCAGCAAGGGTTTCTCTCTCTATGAGGCCACAGGCCCCGCCAGAGGCCTGGTCCAGTTTGGGCTTTCCAGAGGGTCACAGCCTCCGCCGGGAATCCACTCGCTCTGGTGTGGGGTTGTCCAGGGGCTGCAGGTGGATTTCTGCTCCACCAGGGACCTCCCTGGGCTGCAGGGGGACAACTGCCTCACCATGGTCTGCACCACAGGCTGCAGGGGAATCTCTGCTCCATCACCTGAAGTACCTCCTACTCCTCTCTCTCCACTGACCTTGGTGTCTGCACTCATTCCTCTCCATATTCTCACTCCTTCTACCGCAGTTTCTATTGCACAGGACTTTTTTTCCCCTTCTTAACTCTGTTTTCCCAGAGGTGTTACTACCATGTCTGATGGGCTCAGCCTTGGCCAGCAGTGGGTCTGTCTTGGAGCCACCTGGCATTGGCTCTGTTGGACATGGGGGAAGCTTCTAGAACTTTCTCTGAGAAGCCACACCTATAGACCCCTCCCCTCAACCAGAACCCGTCCACCAGAAGACCAATACAGAAGCTCATAAAGTCTGTGTCAGACACAGAACAAACCCTGAAAAGTAGTAACACTCATGAAGCCAAAGAGCTGAACATAATCTGTTTTAGGCCAGCAGTGCTAAAGCAGTTTTGGTGTATAACTGTAAAGAAATAGTGAATCATGCATGAAAAAGACTTCACATCCTGTGCATGGGTAGTGAGCCGAGAGGCTTGAAGCAGAACTATGTTCTGAATGTGGAAGTCCCTGCCTCTCCCTGGGAAGAAATACAGAGCTCATACCCACTCCAGATAAGGCAGGCAGCCTCATGCTCCCTGCTGAGTCTTTGAGGCATCGAGGAGCAGGGTGCCCTGTTCTGCAGAAAATCCTTGCCTGCTGGCACGGCAGAAGCTTCCAAGTCAGCTCTGCCCCATGCCAACAGGAGCTCAGAAGAGACCAGAGCCCAGGCTGCAGCAGCTCACATCACCTGCAGCAGGTGATATCTGAGTATCTGCAGGAGTTCAGAATACAGAGGGTTGTTCGGTTGTGTTGGCTTTTGTTTGTTTTATTTTTAACAAAACAAAACAAAACAGGATAGCATACTGCTTACTATAAAAATAGTGAAATTAAAAGTTCTGGCATGGTTGGTGTCCCACGGTGAGCATTGCTGACAGAAGAACAGCAAATCATGTTCTACCACACATTTGTTAGAAAGGTACCACAAAACTGGTCAGGGTAGAGAGAAGAGTCACAAAATGTAATTCAAAGACTAGGGGTGGAGAAAGAATGAAAGAGCCTGCTGCCTTTCAGGGAAAGACTTAAGGAGCTCAATCTGTTTCAGTTAATCAAAAATAAGATTGAGATGTCGTGTGGCTACAGGGTATAATTACCCACATGGGGAGAAAATACTGGCTACAAAAGGGATCTTTAATCTAGCAGAGAGAGACATAAAAAGAACTAATTACTAGAAGGTGAAGCCCAGCAAATCTAACATAGTAATGGGGCACAACTTCTTAGGAGCACAGATGATTAATCACTGAAATAAAATACCCAGAGAAACAGTGGGTTCTCCATCTCAGTAGTGAGGTTGAGCACCTCTCTCTAAGGCCTGCTTTCAGCAGGACACTCCTAGTGGAAATCTGTGGCCTGTTTTGTATCAGACCACCACTCCTTTCATCTCACATCCACTTTCCCTCAGAATTTCTTCTGCACAAAGACCTTCAACTCCACATCAATAACAGCACTTTCTCAGCTTAACTTTGTCACATTTCCTGCTGCTTATTCCACAGTCAGTTCTGGAAATAATGCTTGGATGCCCAGCATTTTGTTGCTCCCGATCTCCACACTCTCCTCGACCTGGACATCTGCCTTATTTTCCCCATATCATACTATGACATCTCTCCACTTTGGTCCTTACAGCCTGCTCCGTTTCTTTGCATGCATCCCTACAAAAGCTGTGTCACCAAACAGCTGAAGGAACAAGGGCAAGAAACCCCAGGACAAAATCTGTCACTCTCTGCTCTCACTTGCCACCTCAGGAGAATGTTCTGCCTACAGTGGCATGTACACTCTGAGGGACATGCAGATCCAGAAAAGGCTTCTCAGACAGAGTTCTCCTTGTGCTGCCACACACTTAACAGCCTTTGGCCTTGGGCAAGTGTCTGTCTGCTCTGCCTTCCCCTTCCCACCCCAGAAGCAGGACCCGAGGCACAGGAGTCAGTCTCACCACCAACCCACACACACTGCTTCTCTGGTAATATTTTCCCTGCCACAGTTGGAGTATTTGTAACCTGCAGAGTCAGTGCCAGTCTGCGGACAGAAGGTTCCATGGAACTGATACAGTTTTGTAATAAAACCTGGCATTGGCTCTGTTCAGGGCCAAATGGGTTTTGAGGGAAGCTCATTTGCCAAGAGTGGTGCAAAGCTCCAGAGTCACACCAGAATCCTCATTAAACTGGGGCAACCAACTCACAAATTTCTAGAACATCTCTTTTTTTCGTCTTCAGTTTGCAAGGCAACTTCATCTCTTCCTCCCAGGAGTGGACATGGCTAATGCAATGCATGCATGTATCAGTATTGACATAGATTATTAGAAGAAACCATATCTGTGCCTCAGTCTAAGGTTGCCACTCAATGCCAGACAGGACAAACAGCTGCCTTCTGTATGGCTGAAGTCTCAGTAGGCACACAGAGCTTCTGCCATAGTCCCTTCTCCAGTTTTCTGCTAGCCTCTGACATCAATTCACAGTCTCATTTTTTAAAAAAGCTGAAAGACTGAATCCCTGCTCCATGAAGGACCAAATTTCAACTTATGTCCCCCGTTGACAGCTGGGCTCCTCTCAGTCAATGCCTCTGGGAACTGACAACAAAACAGCTTTGATGAAAGGAAGTCCCTGTGGAAATTATTCAAGTGGAGAACAACTGCACTCCCAAGTCTGGGGATTTTTAAGGGATGTCACTAGGCTTTCCTTGGAGGCAACTTTATTGCCACCGCTGACAGTAACAATAAAAAAACCTTTTTTCTCCCCTCATGTCCTCATTCTCTCCCAAGACAACAGCCAACCATGCACAGTGCTGATCCCAAAAAGGAAACTCCAAGAGGACCCTTGAAATCTGTGTAGAAATTAGTGACTTTTTTTCCAAGTGAAAAACTGCTTGGAGGCTGCGGTAATGGATGCAATATAAAACTGTACATATAAGCAAGAGAACCTGACCCTGAATTTCTAGGTCAGCTGTCAGAGAAATAAACCTAATTTCTTGCACTCTGGAAACGAGTGCTGAATAAGGGAATTGCACAGATGAGGACTGCAGCTTGCATATTCAGATGAAGTCTAGCCCACCCAAATCCAAACTAATTCTAACCTCAAATGCTGTTCCTGAGCTCACTCCAAAAGCACTGTTACTAGGCCTGCATCCTTACCATTGTCACAGGAAGAGCTATGTAAGATGTTGCAAAGGAAGAGTTCAGGTGGAAGCTTGGGATTCTTCTGTGGCTTTCCTATCAAAAAGATGCCTGAGCTTACACCTTTTTTTTCCCCTCTAGTATTAGAAGGGGTAGGGGAAGCCATGAAAGAGCAATAATTAAGTACATTACATATACATGAGTGTAGATATATATTTATAAAGACAGAGAAAAAAAAGAGTTAAGAAACTGCAAGTCCATGAGCCATTTATAACTGACTTTTTTCCTCTTCCATCTTTTTCCATTTATAGTGCAAAATAGGCCTTTAGCTCCAATTCCAAAATAGTCATTGCAGTAATTCCCTCTAGAGAAGAATCATTATTTACTGCTTGCATTCTCACTTCAAATTGAAAATATCAAACTGCAAACATAGAAGAACTGGGGTTAAAGAAAGGTATCTCTCTTTTGCTTAGAATGGCATACATGGATGTGTTTATTGTCATGTAAAAACTCTGAATTATGTATTTCCTACTGAATTTCTGAAGCCTTTGTAGGTGATATTTATGTCTCCACAATTATATGGCATGAAGTAAGGCCACAAGACACTCTATCACACAATCGCTATATGTTGATGTATAGCAAAGGAAGGCTGCGATGATGAAAAACTGAGATACCAAAAACAGGTGTGACATCACTGGTGATGTCAGCAGCCAAATATTGGTGATAATCTACTAGAATTTACTAGAAATCAAGTATCAAAAAGCATAAAATTATATTAGGATCATGCTTGCAGATGCATTCAGGATAACACACTGATGTATTTGCCATGCTAACAACACTAGTCAATTAACAAACCTTCCAGGCCAGACTAACAACTGAAAAAAGAGATGTTAATCCAGTTTCTGAAGTGCAGCAGTGCACGAAGCGTGGGCTTACTCCATATGTTCTCTCCTGCCTTGAAGAGTAAACTTCAGTGTTGTTTTTGCATGTTTAATGACAGTATTCTACAACTCGCTGAGCCTAGGAAATATTGGAGGAGCTATGAGTGATTAAATCCAACTGGAGCGAGGCCAACTCATCTCAGCATTCTTCAAAGTTGGTGGAAAACATATACCAATAGGATTACATATACCAATAAGAGGTGCAGGTAGTAAGTTCCCCAGCACTAAACAAAGCTGCCACCCTGCTTAAAGTCTGCCTTAAGGAGCCAGTCCCACACGTGGTCATGTCTCAGCCCCTGCCAGTCCACCCTCCCACCCCCTGAACATTTGTTTGTGGCCTCTGCATTACATCCAGCCTCACCCTGATGTCTCTGCAATGAGATTAAGTCTTTTATAAAGCAAATAAATATCCCAAGGCTATGAATCATGGGGATATTATTTATTCCAGGATTCCTTCTCTAATCCAGAGCAGAAACCTTCTAATGATGCCATCATCTGCAAGAAAGGAAGCTTGAGTCATCAGAGTCACTGGCTAAAAGGATGTGTATTGCCTCTTTGTTCAGATAAGCAGGTGTTGTTACCAGTGAGCCCTCTGACTGCCTGTAATAAAACAAAATCGGTTTGATACTTGTCCCCACTGCCAGCTGAGAGACAATGTGCTGTAATGCACCCACTCTCTTCCTTCCACTTAAGCGCTGAGATGGACCACAAATGGCCCTTTTCAAATCATGAAAAATGTGCCTTATTTGTGCCCAACGCAGTCCTATCATGCACTTACTCCATCTCCACAGACGTGCCCTCATCTCCCGCCCTCCCTTCCCAGAAGCTGCTATGTGAGTCAGGAATGTGAGACACACACACATGGCTCTCCATGCCCAGCTTCACCATACAGGCCAGAACCCAGAGAGGTCGTAGCAGCTGCAGCACTGAACTTTTGGGCCAGTATCCTCAGACTGGCATCCAAAACATGTGCTAAGGGCCCATGGCTCCTGGGAAGAGGGGGTCAGTATGTCAGAACAGCTTAAACATGACACTGAGCAATGCAGCGAGCATGTGGCTGTGCTGGGTTTAGCACTTGGGGTGACCTGTCTTTTGGGAGAGTAGGAGGGCTCTCCCTAGCATTACAGGAAGACGTTTGCTTTCCTGATTTCCAAGGATGGAGAGTAGAAGGTTTGTCCCTATCCAGTGATGGGTTTGGGGCATTCTCTTCCTAGTGAAAAACCGAGTTTGCTTCTCTGCCTAGTAAAGACGGATTCATATGTATCTTTCTCAACATTCACTCAAGTTGCTTAACAACCTGTCCATCCTTTAGGCTTTGTCAAATCTTATCCAAAATGGACCACGAGGCAGATGGGACTGGTCCATCATCAGGTCAGACAGCAAGAAAGTACAAGTACTGTTTCTCTCTACTTCACTGATTGGAGCATTTGCTTGGGCTGGCAGGATGTCTGAGTCTGGCATTTTACCCTTAACAGTTGTTGAAACGTAAGGTAAGAGTTTCCCAAGGCAGAGCTTATTAGCTTGGTCACTTTAATATGGCTTGAATGTTTTCAAACCAGAGCTAGCATTGCAATGTGCTGCTGCATTGTGGAGATGTCCAGATGGCAAATGGCTGGCTCTGATGCCTCTAGACAAGTTCACTGTTGTTATGGGAAGTGCCATAGAAGAGCAGAGAACAGAGCATGTATGGAAACCATACATGCCTTTCTTTTGCTCAGATTCCCCAGGTGAGTGGCAGTCCTCCAGCAGACCTTCCGATATGTGCTTCTAAAGCTCTTACAAAAAACATGTATGGATGTTATTCGTAAGCTCTTCAGCTGTGCTCTGTTAAGCAAACCCTTTTTTACTACCTACTTTTCAATGTCTGCTGCTAAGTCTTGTCTCCACATCCTTTTGCAGATACCTGCGAGAGTTGCTCAGACACTGCAAGGCAATGCCCAGTAGAAGAAGTGTCTCAGACTTTTTTCTGCAGTGGGCAGCTTCCCTATCACTTTTAACAGCTGTGGGACTGGACCCCTTTTTGTTACTGTTTCAACGAGGCTTGCCAAAAGCTCACTGTTCCAGTTTCAGCGTAAGAATTGCCAATGTTTATCTCTTGATTGACTGCCAAATACTTCTTCAGGAACAAGAAGAGGGATGGCTGCTTGTTGAAGCCAGCCTGCATCCTGAACTAAAGCTTTCCAGCTCCCACATTCTAGATTGCACTCTGTTCAGAGTGAAGCAGAGGCCGTAAATTACAGTAATCTATGAAGTCCAGTCACACACACACACACAAAAAGATAAGAATAACATTCAGGAGTATTTTTCTTCCCTATTCAGTATATGGTCCCTACAGATCATAGCAGTAGGAGAGAAGTGTATACACCCTGAGAAGAGTGCTTCTTTTGCTAAGAGTCTGGGTCCTTCAAACATATTTTAAATTGTTGAACCATTTGAAATGTAGCCAGGTCATTCTGCTAGAACTGCTCAGAGAATGCAAAGGTAAGTATTTCTCTATGTCTTTATTTGTGTTGTAAGGCAAAATTAAGGGGAAAAAAAAGAAAAAAAGAAAAGAAAAATCCTTTACAGTGCATAGTTGGTATATGATTTTCCAACATTTATATCTCGGCTAAAGAAAAGTCAATTTCCTTCAAAATAAGGCTGGGCATTGTGTCCTCAGCACAGCTATTTCTGTGGCAAATCACAGTTTTCAACTGTTAGCCATTTTGCTTGTAAGAGTTGTTGTAAAGGGTCACAAGATAGAATGGAAGAAACATATTCTGCTTTTCATGCTCACTTGAAAATATTTTTCTGAATACTTTATAAGTAAACTTTTCAAAACTATTCACCAACTATCACAAATTTTATCTTAGAAAGTGGGTATTTCACAAGCTACAACTATTGGAAAATACGTTTTTAAACAAAAAAATCCCAACATTTTGTCATCTTAAATATAGACATATTTCTCAGTTTAATCCCGGACTATCATTGTCTAAATATAGAAATAACACATAATTTTGCATCTAGTACCTTGATTCTAGGCTTTTAAGACTTCTAGGATGAAAAAAGTGGCCAAATGCAAGTGATAAAATATGAAGGAATTTGACAAAAATTCAGGAGTCTTTTTCCCATTCACTTTTGAAGCACAAGAAACATGTAGGTATTAGTTTTTGCAGGTGTTAGAAGAACCAATAAGGCATTGGTTTACCTGACTTTACAGTGAGATCATTCTGCTATAATCTTGCAAGGATTTTAAAGTGATAAATGTAAAGAATTTCTCTCATGGCTTTTCCCACACTAAACAAGAGACCTCCATCATCACAAACCATGTTCTTCAGCTTGGGCACAGGTCACTGCTGTGTTGCAAGAGCTTCTTTGGAAGATCAAGTCTAACAAGAAAGCAAAGTGCCAGTGCCCTTAATTCCAAGAGGAAAGCTCCCATACCATCTCTCAGGAAGAACACCACCACCACAGGAAGTAAATATTCATCCTCACACTGAACTTCATCTGGTTAGTGCTCAGATTGAATTAAATTTTTTGGTGGTGTTTTTTTTTTTATGTTGCAGTGTTCCAGTTAAATCATTTTCTTTAGTCACAAGACTTAATTTACACCTACTATAGTCAGTGGAAAACCTCCAGCCAACTGAATGGGAAGTGCTCAGTCTTATGGAGAATGCTTTTGATAACAGGATAAACAGTGCAAAATGGCAGCAATATGTGGACAGATACGTTGGTTACACATAGCACAGCCACAGTTAATCACAGTTAATTGCATTGGCTCACTGTGGTATCCTGGGGTTATATCTGTATGTCTATATACATGTAGCTGAACGTGCCTCTTGGCTTCCGTGATAGCTTCCCTATTTCAAGCTGATGTTGTGCCCGCTACTTGCTATGAACCCACACAACATTTGGTAGAATTCTTTTTTAATTTTTAATGTAAGATACAGTGTGATTCCTTGTGGCAGCAGATCTGCTCCATAGGAAGGCTTGATCTTTGAAACACAGGATGGCTCTTTCCAAAACCACACACAAACTCCGGTTTCTGCCAGATATGATTTCTCAACCAGGAATAAAGCAGGTATGGACAAACAACTGAAATGTCAACAAACTTTACAGACTTTTCTAATGACCAGTCAGCACACAGTACCAGAGGATATAATTCTAAATCTGCTCCTGAGAAACATAACTTGCCTTCATTTGTTTTGCATGTCAGGAAAGAAATGCTGCCTTCTTTGTTGAGATATGTAACTCCACCTGAACTGCCAAAGATTTTCTCTGTTGTTTTTTGATTCCCTGATCTCTCTAAATAAAAGTATTCTGTAATGTCAAAAAGAATGTAATCCTTGGCCATTTGTGCAGCACATGCACTGTCCTGAATTTCAATTTCATGCAGATACATGTGAAATACAGGTGCTGACACAGTAGAGCTGCAGTCTGCCTAGTCCACTGTCCTACCACCAACAGCCGTGGATGCACAGTCCCAGTCCCACCCTCACCTCACAGCCATTGTATCTTTCTTCCAGTGCTGCCCAAAAGCTTTCACAGGCAACCAGGGATCTCAGACCCTGCCTGTACAGGAGCTGCATCCCTCATTTCTGTTATGAAACCCCTGGTCTACCAGAATCACTGCTAGGTGACAGGATGGCAGGGAAAATACCTTTTGAGAACAAAGGTTCACAAACAAATGAAAAGATGTCACACTGTACCACCTTAGGCACATACTATGGTAGCAGCTGCAGCAGTACAGCTGCCAGTAACATTTTCTTCCTTCCCACTACACTTCTTACTGCTTTGGAGTGGCTTAGGTGATACTAACAGTGCCCCTGTTGCCATTTGGGATTATGAGGACTTCAGGATGTGGCAGACTTTGCAAGAACGCAAAGTGACATTCAAGTCAGATCTAGCCCTAGGGCAGAGAAGCAGAAAGTCAATTCAGGCAAATATTATTGAGTGGTTTAAATATATTCCCTGTTCTTAGTCTTTTTTTTCTTTTTTTCTTTTTTTCTTTTTTTTTTTAGTTTCTTGTTGGCATAATTGATCCTTTGGAAATTAAAAAAGAAATATTCAGAAAATTAATTTTGGGTAATAAATAATAGTTTTGGGGACAAATGTACAAAAAGTGCCTGAATTAAAACAAAATATAAATTTGTAGGTGCACACAGAAAAAAAGGATAAGAAGGAATGGAAATTATAAAGTAGCATCTATGATTTATGAAAAATTCTTCATTTTACTGTTAATCGTAATGGGCTCCTGCTGCTTATAACTTTACTGTAATCAAAGGATTATATTCATTTCTTGCATAGTTATGTGCACATAACTCCTATTGAAGCTAGTAAGTGTTACGTGCTTGCTGCAAGAGGCAAAGAGATGCCACACAATTAAATAATTTACTACAGCTACATGAGAAACTATAACAATGGCCTAGAATGTTATAAATATAGATAACATTGCCCATTCTTAATTTTAAAAAGGATGTAGAGCATTGGCTCTTTGGCCTTTTGCTTGGGGGAAGGCAGAAATGGTTGCAGGTGTTGGAGGCAGTGGAAGAATAGGTTTCTGTGTATGGTCAAGCTCTCTAGGAGCCTCCAGCAAGTCTTGCTATGTGCTGTAAGGAGACTGGTTAACCACCTTCCAACTAAGCTTCCCATGGGTGCCTGCAGCTAAAGGCTACCCACTTCACCTGAAAATGTGGAGGAACTGGATCTGGGTGGGACCAGACACCACGCTGAAAATGTCATAGACAACAATTTTGAAGAAACACCAGGGACGTCTGCATTGGCCAGCAGGTAATTAATACCACCTTTACAAGGGTACTAAGGAACCTGAAAGTGATTGTCTTCCATATCGTGGTTTGGTATTTTTTAAGATATGATTCATTGGTCTGACATCAGAGTTCAAACTAGTGGCAGAATGTCCAACCAAGGGAAGCTATTTTATGTGTCTCCTTCTGGGAAAATTATGTCCAGATCCATCTTGGACAGTGTAACCACAACTGCAGATAAACTGGAAGAAGATCATGTTTCTATATAAATAGTGCCATTTTGGCCACAGAACTTCATTTTTTTATGGCAGGCCAAGATTAACTTTTAATATTAAAAGCCAAAATGGTATAGCTTAGCTACTAGTCTAGAGCTAAAAGTTCTTTTGATAGTGCTTAACCAAAACATTTCCATCATGTTGATGGAGATAATTTCACACGAGTTTATGCAGATGAATTTATGCATCTTAAAAAACCCTTTGATTTTGGTAATTATTTTCTAAAAGACAACTAAAGTAATGTTCTTCAGATCTAGGGAGTATTTCCCAAACTTTCGCATTTCCCTAAAGGAAATAATACAAAAATAAAGTAATGAATAGTTCACAAACCTAGATAGGAGACTATGAACTTAGGTATTGTAGATAATAACAAAATAATTCATCGTAGTTCAGTTCACTGTGTATAGAAGTGTTTTAGGGACTACTGTCTCAGACTGCAGCCTTTCACACAGTCCCAGGGTGCACTGAGATGAGTATTCTTAAATACAGCATTCACAGGGCACCCTAGGAAAGCAAGGATAATGCAGAAACCAGGAATAAAAACAAAGCTGGTTCCAAAGCTGAATTCTTAATTTGCGCCATTTTGAGTTTAGACAGTCTGATTTGGAAGAAAAGGAACCTGTGATTGATGGAAGTAACAGAAAAACTACCTAAAAATCGCCCTATTTCACCTTTGAAACCACGATCAACGCCTTCTCAAGTGAGATACAGCATTTAATGAAGGATCTGCTACCACTAATTAAAGTAACCAAAGCTTTAATGCTTACACAGCATACAGAAGCTCATGAATGTTACAATCTGGAAATAAGGACAGATATCCAAATCCCTATTTAGATAACAAAGTAACTAGCACTTATTCTCAGAGACCCCCTAAGGCTCCAATCTAATTGATTTCAGAGGCTGTGGACAAACATCCTCCTTCAGATCCAGCTGCGTTGCTGAATGTTACCACTGCAGCTGCTCATCTGTGGTGTCCTCTGAACTCCTCTTCCCACCCCTTCCCTCTTCTAGTGTCAAGCACCCTTTTGAACCAGCCCACCCAGCAGTTTGTGTCAGCATTCCTTAGTTTGTGCCAAGCAAATTCATTCAGGTTAGTTTGAGCAGTTTAAATAGGAGGTGGCAGTAGTGACTGTAGCCCTGAGGCACCAGTCTTTGGGCAGCAAGGCAAGGGTGAATGATCATCCAGCAACCACCTGGGAGTTGATGAAGAGAACTAAGAAGCTCAGGTGCAGAACAAAAGTCGTATACCAGTTCAGACCTAATCAATAATTTTTTCACGATTGGAAACTCCCCACACTAGATAATCTGCATTGAGTCACTCCCATAGGTTGGACCTACTGCTCTCATGCTATCATGAATATCTGGTTTTCCAGTTTCTCCCCTGATCTGAGGTATCTCACCGGCAACGTATGGAAATGGTCAAGTATGGCTGTCATCTATCCATAATACTTGGAGCACATTCTTTGTTCCTCTGCTTGTATGTGGGGTACCAGTGACCTTTGAAATCCTTGTTAATTTGGTGTTTTTCAGAGATTCAGACAAACATTTCTAGTTAAGGATCATTGCTTAGCAAAATCAGTCAAAAAAACCCATAAATTTGCTGCCTCCAGGATACACCCTCAGCAGCTATGATGCAACCAGGGAGTGTCCAGCTCCCAGCGTCTGTTGTGTTCACATCCAGGAAATCCCAGTTAGGAATGTGACAGAAATACCTGGATGACACTCACAACTCAAAAAACTTGACTAGTCTCAAAAGTACTGCTTGTACTATGTTTGGAGAAGCAGCATTTGGACCCACAACATACATTCTCTTTTGGTCAGTGGCTCTAAAGAGCAAATCTTGTAGCCCTTCTTATTTAAGAGGTGATTCAGGTTGACTTTATTCTCTCTCCCCTTTGCCCAACTCCAGCTGTTTGAAGATGCTGTCATGCAGTGTTTGCTAATAATACTCCTGTGTCAAAATGGTGACATGACAAAACAGAAGCACCAGTGTAAAAGGACAGCCCAATCTCCTAATCCCTGCCCCTGGGGAGCTGTGCCCAGTGGTGCATGAGGCATCCCAGCAACTTTCTCATCAAGTGAAGCTCAACTGCAAATAAGTTGGGAATCCCCATTCAAATCCATGGACCAGACTGGAGAGCTGGGGTGTGGGAGGAAGTGCAGTCAGTGAGAAACCCAATCAAGAAAGTATTAACTAAAGTCACCTTGCTCTCAGTGAGGACAGGTCATAATCCTCCCTGAGTCCCTGTAGGAACATAAGAGCTTAAATAATGAATCTCAAAGTCTCCTTTGTGAGGCACAGTAATGTGACACCTCTATCTCTCCTCAACTTGTCCTCCACAGCTGTTTGAATCCCAAGGAATGGCAGTGAACTTTAGGATTCTTCCCCAGCACATAGAGGGGCAGCTGCACCAAGGAGCTATTCTTACATTTTCAGTCACCTCCTGTTCTGCCCCAGTCAACTATGCAGTTATAACAGAGACTATTAAAGTGCCATTATTCTGCCCCAGAGCTTGCTGTATTCAGAGAGGTGAGCAAAATCTGTGCTTCTCTCAATTTCAGTATCCTCTAGATTAGAAATTAAAGTGGTTATATTTGTGTTAATTTATAACCTGAGGAAGGATTTAAACAATTTGAAACCTCAGACAACTTCAGAGAGAGATTCTGCAACTGTGATAACTGGCACAGTTACACCTCATAACCCTGAAGACAGTGCAAAGGTTTATATTAACAAGCATCACTTTAATGTATAGAGATGCTGATTCTAATTTCCCCTCCCTTACAATGGCATGGGACCTTTAAGTGAAAGCAAATACTATTTATGAACAATTTTTCCTTGCTGTTACATCAGGGACAAACTTCTAGAGAGAGGGGTTGATGGGGCTATAGCTCTACTTCCAGCTTGTACTGGATGCCATATATTCTTTTAGCCACAGCCTAGGGAGTGGCTGTTCCTCTTTCCCCACTTTCTCAGATTGTGGTCACATCTCACTCAACTCTACGCTATGAAAATTTGTAAAAAAATCTTTCTACAAATGGGAACAAAGGCTATATACATTTTCTTAGATCAGCTCCTCCTTTGTTTTGTCTTGCAACTGGCAGTGAACAAAAATATTTCTATGATTGCAGTTGTGTTCCAGAATTCATCTTGGAAACTTTCTAGAGAGAGAGATTAGAAAGTAGAAATTATCTTCTTGTGCCCAAGAGAACCCACATGTTCCTGGGTGCCTCAAAGACTTTTGTCCCCATTATATGAAATAATGAGTGGTTCTTTAAGAAACTCCAATAAATTATGTCCTCGAAGATGTTCTGCTGTCTATGTACAATGCTACTAATTTCCTTTGTACAAGAAGAAAAAACATTAAGCAGCGGTATGAAGGACACCCACAGTATCCCTCCTTTATGACTCATGTCCTCCCATCTTCACAACCTTTTATTCTTGGACTCACCGTTTGAAGTCTTTTTTGCATTTCCCTTTCCAGAAAATATTCACACTCTGAATGGCTTGATTTGCTAGGACAAATTCATTTAATTCACTGTAATTAGGAACACGGTAAACTCCTATTCTTGTACAAAAGATGAAAGCTAACAGCTAGCAAATGATTATTTCTATCGGTAGGTTTCTGTATAGCATTTCAGACAAAACATTCCTGTTCTTAATAGCTTGAATGTCTAAAAAGAAATCCATGGTAACTTGATCAAGAGTATCTGAATTTTTTACAGGCTGGATGGATTTCAAGAAATAATGATATTTGAATCATCTTTCATAATGAAGAAGAGAACAGTACAAAGTGCCAGTTCTGTTGCTTAGCCAGTCAAAGTTGGCACTGGCTTCACATTAGGATTGTTCACTTGGTGACTGCAGGATGCTAAGGCCCTGATCCAAGAAAGCAATGAAGCACGTGGGCCTAAACATAAGCCTGAAGGTAATTCTTCATCTTATCTCATGTTCAATGCCATAATCCTGCTCCAAGTACCTTGCAAAAACAGTATGGGAAAAACAGAAGGGAAGGGACATTTTGCAAACAGTTTTGACAAAGAAATCCCAGTGTGGAAGAGCTGACATTACACAGCACCTGGAGTAGTGGTCTCCTGAGTAAATCCAAAGTATGCATATCATTTACATCAGTCTCCTTAACTGTCTGGAGCGTCCGGAGGCACAAAACCACTGTACTGAACTGCACTACCTTGAGTTGCTGTAACTGGCACCTCTGATCATGATAAGCCCACTGAAGCAGGGATCCTGTTACTAGTTCTGATTTTGATCTATGACAATCAGTCTAAAATCACACAGTTAAAATGATCCCTGCATCCGCACCGAGCTGTGAAGTGGGAACGACAAACAGATGTGGAGCACAGGAATTATCTACGTCCAAGTTCACCCTTTTCCAGGGTATGGCAGGTTGTTCAGGCACCCATACAGCATCCCCAGGTACGACGGCATCTGCAGTCAATCTGTGGCAGAGATGGGATTCATTTCTCTCCAGTTTCCCATGAGCAATGACCAACAGAATCTGATTTGACCTCTCTGCAAGTCTACTGGTGTGATAAAACAAGAAACTTTGGCCTAAAGCAATGGGATTTGGCCACAGAAACCACAGACCACAAGGTTCCCAGATTGAGGAAAATCTCTGATAATTGTCAGGAGTTTATGGCTCTGTAAAGACCCAGTAAAGCAGGAGTGTGCCTGTGCATTATCAGTCTGCACAAGAGGGAGGGTGCAAGGGTTTGGATGCAGTAAGCTAGGCACACCTCAGTTTGTGGGGACAGTATTAAAGAAGAAATTGTCGCATTTTATTTCAAGTTAATTGTGTGCCTATTTCTCATCAGTATCCCATGGTCAGACTAGAATATTGGAAATCTTTTTTTTTTCCTTCAGCTGCATTCCTATTCTTTGCAGAGGCAAAATCACTCATGAATCTTAAACAGCCTTTACATGGAATCAGCTCAACTAATGAAAAAACAGAGAAGATTGTCATAATCTCTTGAATCTAAGGAGTAATATAGAGCACTGATTCCATCAGGATGAGGAAGAAAAAAAGACATGAGAAAGAAGGCCAGGTGTGTTATGAATTTTTTGCAATGTATTTCTTTCAAAAATGTGGGCGAAGGAGAGGTGACAGTATTTTAACAATACCATTATTTTACATCATCCTTCTCCTCATTACTTATGGACAGGTTGATGCTGAGATTTAGCACAGGAAACAGTTTTAAGAATCCATATATTCTTGGCTACAGTTCATGCCCTCAGACTGTGCCAGAACACCAGCTGAATGTTAAATATCTAACCTACCTATGCATTTTTAATGCATGTTTTACCATCACACTGAAATAACACTGAGCACTAATGGCAACTCTTTTTCTTTTTTTAAACAAATAAAAGGCAGTACCCAGAAACTGTATTGATACAGTGTGTGTAGCCAAACCAAACATACACTGCAGAAACATATGATTTCTTCCCAGAGACAATGTGCCATTCACAGTAAATAGCATGAAATCGGATGTGACCACACTCATGAATAAGGCTTGCTGGAGTGGGAGCTCTTCATTTAGAAGATTTAGACAGGTCTGCACTTTATTCTAGCGTTGCCTTTCTGTATGCTCTCAGCTATACCACTTTGAGTTTGCTTATCTCTGAAGGCAAGATGAGTGATGGCTCTTCTCCCAGTGCTCCAAGCCTTTGCTGTGGAGAGGGAAGCCACACCAGCCTGTCAGCTCTCCCACACCAATCTGGACCAGAGGAGGGACTCTGGCAGAGGCCCAGCACACACCAGCGTGAGGCTGCTTTGGATACAGGCCTTGTTCTGGGGTCTCTGCATAGTACTTCCCAGAAACATTTTGAGGTACTAGCTTGGTTCAGGGATCTCTGACCAAGCACTGCTTTGGGTAATTGTTCCTTTAGAAACTGTGAGACTAGTTAAGTGAAATTAAACAGAGGAGACATCTTTTTCTTGCCATGATTTCTCTCGTCTAGTCAAGTGCTCATGGCTTCAAGGCTACAATTCTTCTTCAGTGTTTGTGCAGATACAGCAAAAGGGACCTTCAACTTCAGTGGCAGCTGCTAAGCACCACTGCAACACAAGATAATTAATGCGAATTAATTGTATATACCAAATAAACCAGCTGACTGGCTGGTCCTATGTACCCACTTCTGAAAAGATGATTAGCTCTTTATTTTTCTCTCTGCTTATAAATACATACATAAGTGTGTATATATATATATTCCTTCTCTATGGAAAAATTTCAGTGATTGATCATTTTAAAAATAAGGTATATAAGGCTTGAGATCTGGAGAGAATGGAAGGGGATGTTCCTAAACCATGAAATTTTCAGGATTTTGAAAGAGTGTCTTCCAGTTTTAAAACTATTTCTGCAACAAACATATTAGGTTTTCATTACTGCTCAAGTCTCTGATTCATTAAACTTTTCTCTTGAAAACAGAAAAAAAACTCAGTGCAAAGGGAAGAACTGGAGATCAGCTGCTACACAAGCAAATTTAAAAAAGTGGGAGAGTATGTATCCCTGAAAAAGATTTCACCAAGCCTAGTCCCCTCCTTCCTGCCTTCCTAAAACATACAGCTTAAAGGATTTTTTCCTTTATATTGCCTCTGCAATATTCTGCTTTGGATTTGCCTAATGTTAGCCTAAGACATGCTTATCCAGTAGTCAGGACCCAGTTCTGAGAAGTGATGCATCCTCATTGGCAGAAGATCTTTCTCCAACAGAAGGGGACGAAATCCTGGCTACACAAAACAGTTCACTAATGACCTAAAGTGGGATCCCTATCCAATAATCCAGCACCAAACAGAAATATTTATGTTTCTAATGCGAATACCGTTCCTGTGTTTTGCTTACTCATTCTGTCACTGAGACATCTGTAAAGCACAAGTGCTCTGTTAGGTTCCAAAGGCAGACAGTATCACATTTTCCTTAAGGAAATTAAGTTCTCACCTCATGTCTTTACTTCAAGGTGTCCAAACACCATCTTAATTTCCTATTTGAGGTGCTGAAGAGCAGGCAAGGTGACTTACAGTCCTGATGCTTTAGTTGAGGGTTTTTTTCTGGGAACATGAAATGTATTTCGTCTTTGTTTCGTCAGTCAAAACTGGTACCATGGACACACTGTGACAGGAAGAAGTACCTCAGTTGCCTAAAGAACAAGCACCTAGTTCTCAACATCAGCTAAACTTACTTGAAATGAATCCCACTCATAGTCACTGCTACTTTCTGCGTAGCTCGAACATACCTGTTATAAGCTGTTCATGCTGTGCCAGAAGTCTTGCTTCAATCAGTGCAACACCTTGCACAGTGAGACATGACCCAGCTAGAGGCAGAAGTGATTTTTCCTGTTCTTGAAATCAATGAATTCTGTCATTGATTTTCCTTAGGACCAAAATATTTCTTTATCTTCAGGATAATGATATAAGTATGGCCCCGATCGTTAAAAGCAAAGATCTGTGCAGCCCAACAGATAAAAAAAAAAAANAAAAAAAAAAAAAAAAAAAAAAAAGCAGAGGCAAGGCTGGGATATAGTGATTATCCCCATGCTTTTCCAGCAGCCAGAAAAGATGTTATTACCTGAGCTTGTATTTCTGTCTACATCACTCAAAAAATACAACCTTTTTTTGACCTAATGCCAAAAGCTTTATTTAATTGTTTTAATTTAATTTCACATGGGCTTTTGAAATTTCCTGTGAGAATGACTTCCATAGTGTTCTTGTCTCTCAAAAACTTATGGTGTTTCTTTTAAACTAGCTGCCACATAAATTGTTCCCTTCCTTCACTGAGCCTTGCCATTTTCATTGTGAAATTTCTAATTCTGTATTTTACACACCTATCTCTTACATTTCTTTATTATGTCAGAAGAAATGTGGCAGAAAAAGGACCAGAACTGGAGATAGCATTTAAGATGTGAGCACAGCATTGATCTGCATGGTAACAAGAAGTATGTTTTAATCATGTCATCTATTTCTTTCCTAATAATTTCTAATATTTCATTTGTCATTTGGACCACTGCTAACTTTGAGATGATTGTTTTTGAAAAATTATGTCTAATGATTCCCAAATCTGTTTTCTGAGTGGTAATAGCTCATTTAGAGTCCATCACTGTGAATGTATAGTTAAGGTTTTCCTCTATGTGCATTATTTTGCATTTATTGACACAGAATTTCATCTGCTATTTTATTACCCAATAACTCAGTTTCTTGAGCTCCATCTTCAAGCCTTCACAAACAGTTTTAGCTTTGACTGTTGTAAATAATGTGATGTCAGCAGCTGGATATTCCAGTTCACTACTCACCTCTTTCCCAAGGAGAGTATTTAGAGGCATGCTGCGCCTGTGGGACCATACCAACAACATTCCTCTATCTATGAAACTGCCCCTATCTTATAAGGTCCGCACACTAACAGTCTCCAAACTGCCCAATATCACAGGGGTACTTAGACCATGTGACTTTTCCTTGCTCCTCGTACAAACTCGTGCTCACCCATAACTTCTTTCCGGACTGAAACTCCTAGTCCCAGCCCAGCGCGGGGAGGCGAGTCGCACAGTTACAGTTTGCTTCCCGTTCCTGCTCAGCGGAGAAGCTCCTCCCGTCTTGTCGTCGGCGCAGCCCGTGATGCCCGCCGGACTCCCGGTGCCCTCGGTGTGCGCGGCTGGCACGTCCCAGCCCATCCCAGCCCATCCCAGCCCTTCCCAGCCCATCTGGAAGCTCCGGACCGGCCGTGCGCGCGGCTCCCTCTGGCGGCGCCGTTCGGGATGGTCCCAGATCCCTGAGCACACCATCGGTCATTCCCTGCTGCACCCGCTGCCACAGTCCTGCCCAAGTCATGGCACCGGCACAGCCCTCTAGAATTTATGTGCGTCCCAGCAGCAATAGCAGAGGAATGCTTTTACAGGGGAAAAAAGCTCCTAAATTTCCTGTTTGCTGTTCTGTTCACATCTTCTCTGAAGGGAGGTGAAAGAAGAAAAATTAATTTAAGGTCTTGAAGAGGTATAGCCCAGGACGCTGTCAGGGCAGTACATTTCAGCTGAGAACCTATCTACCATAACTCAGAACTCAGTGCTTTGGTTAGCATGCCCCTAGCTGCCGGCAGACCAGCTGTGTGTGCTGTACAGTGCAGACTCAGAAATGCTGAGAAAGAAGTAGCTTTCTAGTTAATTCTTCATTTGCTCAGAAAGAGGGCACTGAGAATAGAGAGGTTCATCACCCTCACTCAGGACAGCACTGTGTTGATGCAAAAGCCAGTCCTGTAAAAAAAACCCTACTTCTTCAGGCTCATGACACAGAACAAGTCTAAGTAGCCTCTTTGGAGCCTGTGTAAACTGAGTTCTACAGGGCTTAGAAGCAGCATTGTTGTACAGCAAAGTTCAGCACAATTCTACCTGAAGGAAACAGCATGTTTGAAACTAGTCCGTACATCTCTGAACCGCACGGTGCTAGCGTGCCCTGATGCACCTAAAAGGAGTTTCAGACACAAATGCTTAAAGTACAGCCACGGTTTAGCTCATCTCAGCACTGCCCAATTCCACCAAGGGCTGCATAAAGACATAAAAGATTTTTGTAACTTTTTTTTTTCAAAAGATCACTGCATTAATTTGACACTTCTCATCTTACACAGAGAAGTGTCTCCATGTTCTATACTTTTACATCACCTAGCACTAGGAGGTTCTTAGGTGTTACAGGAGAGGTGAGCTGCAAACTCAGTCTAGTGCCTTAAGAAGCCCAGCTGGAAGCTACATTTTATAGAATTAAACAAGCACAGAATGCAAAGCCAGTGAATAATATGACTACAGTATCAACAACGGTAGAAAATTCCGTCAGATTGGAGCACATTTCCAAGCCCACAGCTTCCAGCCTTTACTTATGACTGTAGTATATTAGTCTGAAAGACGTAGGCTTGGACTGTATGGAAAGGACCCACTGCAAGGTTGAATGCAGCCATGATGTGCAGGAAGGCCTGTGAAGACACAGAGCCATTCCCTTTTGCTCTGACCTGGCAAATGTACTTTTTGGTCTGGGTGAAACGTCAGGTGCCAAATGAGGCATTAAATCAACCTCAGTCAGAAAGCTTTGTAACAGTTGCAATTGTAAGGCAAAAAGCAAAAACCTCACCCGAACAATATTCCAGGGCAACCAACACACAAATCAGGTACATTGCACAATTTGTAAATGTCTTCTCTCCTTTTATCTGTGTTCCTCCAAATAGTCCCACTGCGCTGTATTAGTGTGATCCAAAACCTAGTGCTTTTCTCAGATGTGAACTCAGTCTATACAAGGAATGCAGGAAGGGCATTAACCTTATTTCCTCCATATATGAAGGTCTCTAGTGCACTTGAAGTCCAGTACTTGAGCTGTGATCGAAAGATACTCAGCCAGTACCCCAGACGGGAAACCCGACTGCATGAATCATAAAATGTACACAGGTCATTTGTTAGTTGTCTTTTGTCATGCAGAGGTTGGCTAAGCATATGATAAACTCATAGAATTGTTTAGGTTGGACCTTAAAAGTCATCCAGTTCCAACCCACCTGCCACAGGCAGGGATATCTTCCCCTAGACCAGGTTCCTCAAATCCCCATCCATGGGGATTTGATTTTATTGGCATGTTATTAAAAAAAAATACTTGTTATAATTCTCTTTCTTTCTCAGGAAGCAAATAAAAACACCCTCAAGGTGCACATACCACAGTTTCCTCATCACAGACATGTCTGTGCAGACTCTCTCTCTTTGTGTCTTTAAAACACTCTAGGTATTTGGTCTTCTAAAATGTCACCAGGAAGATTTATCAACAATTCACTGTAGAGACAATAGTGGGAGAAGAAGCTGACCATTAGCACTAAAAAGAAACTGCAAATTGGGCAGTTGAATCAGGTTAAGCAACCAGCCTGTATATGAGATTTAAGATGTTCTTTTCCCATCTTTCTCCCTGCTGCAGCTGCCAGTAGAAGAAATATGCAAGCTGGATTACTATTTGTTATAAAACAAGTGAAGTCTGGCAGGTTCCACACACTAAGGACACTTGCACTTTCTTTGGATTGAAGTATCCTGAATTTAATTAGCTCAGTTACACATGGTGAAAATTTCTTAGTGGAAAGATTTTTGTGGAAGGCAGAGACTGCTCTTTTTAAGGGTGAAGCAGGTGATAAAAAGATTATGCTGCAGCTCTTTTGTCCATTATCCAAGCTGGATATTAACTGTGCAGAGTAACCTGTGGATGCTCCACAAGAACCACTATGCTATTTTCACATTCAAAGAGGACATCAGCATGGTGCTGCAGGGTCCCAAAGTGGGACATTGGTTCTGTTGGACATTGGCTTAAACATGTTTGCACTGACATCCTTTTTTCTACTGCATCCTCCTTCGCATTAGTTCAAATGCATTCAGTAACAGCTGTCTTACTCCTTTTTTTTTTAACTGTGTTATGCCATCTGTGCTGCTATTACCTTGCATTATCAAGAGGAAGAAGTCCTTGGCTGTGTATGACTCTGTGTTTATGTGTGTGTGTATGCACACAATTTTTTCACTGCTGTGTAGCTGTGATGTGTTAAGGTGGAACCAGCTGAATGTTTAGCAATTTAGCTCATTATGCCTGAGGTGGATTTTTATTGGAATATGATATTTCTATTATATTCAATAAGCGCTAAGTCTAATATGTGCATATTCAGAACCCTTGAATTCAAAATACAGTCTCAGAAAATTAATATTTCAGATGCATTTGGTAGTTCTAACACTTTTGTATTAATGAAAAAACACAGGCATGCCGTTAGCTTGATCCAACCACCGTTTCAATCAAAGGAACTTCTTATTTAACTTTTATAGGAGTCGAGTTGGGCACATAAATTTTTTTAAATGTTTAAGTGAAACTATAGGTCTTCGGGTATAAGCAGGAGGATGCTTGAATGTGGCATTCAAATTACTTGGCACTAGAGTTTGGTTTTATGTAGGATAATTTCTAAATAAACAATGCCAGGATATATAGTGAGGTCTAGACATACTACCCAGGTCACTGTTGTTAGTCAAGTGAGATTACACATATTCTTAACAGATCACAGAGTTGAATGTGACAGATTTGGAGATGTAAAAATAATGTGAGTTTGCACTCCATTTTCTTCATTGTTTATCAGAGGTTTAATAGAAACTTAATCTCTAAAATAGAAAGTGACGGGTAATAACAAGCTCATTCTTAACCTCATCTCACTTCTACCATTGGTGTACTATCATGTAAATAAAATTTAGAAAGTATTCATAAAAAAAACCCTGCCAAAGCTGGCAGTGACTGTCTTGTATATTGACCTAGGCATGTCACCAGTACAGGGATGGCAATTAGTATGTAGTCTGCAAGGATGTTCCTGTGGATAAAGCACAAGGCTGTACCTGCCCTTGCAGATCCAAAGGAACAAATATACATGATACACAGGACAGACTAATGCAAAGGTATACGCCTGGGGCTCCAGCTCTGCTTTGATGTCAACAACATTTGTGTTTTCCTTATTAAGAAATGCTTTTAGCTTGCCTGGCCATGAAGGAAATCTGGAAATGACAACCTGCATGTTACGGATAGAGCAACATCTGCTTGAATCTGCTGTCAGTGTCCAGCAGAGGGAAGGGCTGTACTTAAAGCTAAAAGGAAATTACAAGGACTATTTTTCCTAAATAAATAAAGAAGACAGAAAATACTCTTCATTTTTAACAATTCAGCTTTCACAGATTCCATAAAAAGAGCACTGACAATCTGAAAATATTTTCATTTTTCAAAACTTGGTCCCATAATAAGACAAAAAAGTGTAATATTTCAGACAATTGGTTTTATTTTTAGCAACTTAAACTGCAAATAAGCTTCAGTATTCAGTGAGAAAGGAAACTAACTGTCCTGTTACTTTACCACTAATGTAGGCAGAGGTGGGGGGAAAAGACAGACCCTGCACCAGCTGCCCCTAAAAACCCTCACCAATCCATGCCCAGATTTCTCTTTGGCTTTGTAGGAGGAGTCCTCAGTGCCTTGCTTTGGCCATGAACAGCTTAGCTGCTCTGCACTATGTTAATGTGTGGTGGGGGTAAATTTTCATTTTGCCCTCAGAGTAGGCTGTGGAAATATTTACTGGAACAGAAAGAAAATGACACTACTTTTGTAGCCCCTTTTCAGTGCCTCACCGGTGATTGACACCAAAAGAGGTTGAATGAACCAGGAATAAAACTCAAGGAGGGGTGATCTACCTAATATCCCTTGTCTCTTGCTTTCTGGGCTGAAAAATGCCCTTTCATCCCCCTCAGAAGTTGTCTGAACAAGACAATTCTCATCTGCTGCCTCCTCCTTCTCTTCCTCTGTCTGTATCAGAGTGTGTGTGTCATAGCCATTGTGGTTTTAGTACCTACTGTATTATCATGTAAATAAAATTTAGAAAGTATTCGATAGGGAATGGGGTTGGAGGCCACAGCTGAGGAAAATGGAGTTCATGCAAATTAGTTACTTTTCAGGTAATTCATCAGTCCTGTCGATGGGACAGGTCATCCCACCTTTTGCAGGAGTCTGACCATCTATAAAAGCTTTTAGTATGTCCTAATGCATCTGCCTCTTAATGTATGAACAGAAACAATCTCAAGTCTGGCATTACCTTAGCTTTCCAGTACTTGACTCTGCAGCCTCAGATAATAATGTTCTTTAGACGGACTTTCTGGTACATAATTTTATGGATAAAAAGCAGACAGTGCACTTGAAGAGAGGCCAGGTTGGCACACAACCACAGAAGCATTGCTTTCCTATGACAAACTGCAAGGGAAAAAACAAAAAAGCCCAAATATATAACCCAAACAATTTTCATAGCCTGTGTCAGTGGCACATCAGAAAATACAGAAATGTATTTAAAATGTCTGTGGTTATAGAAACATGAGATGGCTTCTTGAAGAAAATTTATTTGAAATACATGAAAGTGGCTATGTTAGACATCGCCCAAAGGAACCAAACTAGGTCTTTTCTGCCCCAAAGGCATAGGCAGCTTTAGCAGCTGGAGCTAAATTTTGGCTCAAGTGTGTGTAGGTCATGGGCTAGATTACATAAGGGTATGCAGTCGGCTGCAGGTCAGAAATGTCCGTTCCCCTGAAGTCTTGAGTCCTTGTGCTACAACATGAATGGAAATACCATGACTCAAAGAGCAACTTCAGAAGGAAAGTACGCAAACCATGCTTTTGCCATGTAATCAGACAGTTTATTCCGGTATCCAACTCAATTTCCCAGCAGACCTCCATGTGCCCATGTGGCTTTGGAGATGTTCTGCCCCTTTCCAAATCCTGACGGTGACTTGCTGCTCCCCTTCAAAGATCCTGCAATCCCCTGAGTCACAAGAGCCTCTTTACCCCTGTCTCTGCCACTTCAGCACTTGGCCTTTCTCTGGAGGGTTGCAGCAAGGAAGCTCTTAATGGGTCCCCATGGGACATCACAGAGAAGTCCAGGAGGGAGGAAGAACATCAGGCCCATAATTCATGACCTGCCTCAGGTGAAAGGGGGCAAACAACAACAGCAGCAACAACAAAAAGCTCTCCTCTCTAGAGTGGATTAATAGGACGTCCCACTGGAGCCCATTAAACAAAACAAAATGCTGAAAGCTTAGGAATATTGTGCACTTCATCATTTTCTCAGGATCCCCAGGGATAGGACAGGGAAAGTTGCAATGTTACCAAAGTGGAGAGAAGGAGCCTGGGAGGTACAAGAGCTCTGCCAGGCAAGAAAGGCTTGTACCTCCTCAATAAGTGGATGGATGTCTCCTTTGTGTGCCTGTAGGTGATATTTTTCCTTCTCTAGTCTGTACACAGGTATCTTGTGTTTTCCCAAGATTTTGCAGGGCCTCAGTGGACTGTTTGCTTGTTTTGCCATTCTGCCATATGGCCAGCTTGACAGGGCTGTCCCTGGCAGAGGGTGAAATTTTGATGTATTGTCTAAATTTGGAAGTGACATTTTCCCCAGGTTTTGTAGGCAGAACTAATGAATTGCTACAGTTCAATCTTTTACTCTTTCTTCATGGAGTTTGACCTGAATTTTAGTATTGAAGAGGATGATGTGTTGACAGGACAGGTTACAAGGATATTATTTCAAGTCTGATCTGCTGATGTATCTTGCTCCTGCCCAGAATCTTTTCCTGCTATCAAAACTTTTTTTGTCTACTGCCTTCACTTCTCTGTCAACAAAGACATTTCTCCTCTTAGGACTCCCTTTGTATGGCTCTGAGGACAAATCTTCATCTTTTCTTGCCATTCCTATTCAGGAACTACAGAGAAATTCAATAATAGAAGCCATCCCATCTCATCCTGAAATAATACTGGAGATCTTGTCAGGCAAGAGGATGCATCAGGACCAGTTCACTCTCTACACTTTGTGGGATAAGTAGAGTTTGGGGTATTTGACAGGAAAAATGAATGACTGCAACCTTCCCCATTATCAATTTCTTTAAAACTACATGTCTAGGTTCTGGGAACACTGAAGTTTAAAGAAGACAGGAAAACTCAGCTTCTCTTGTACTTTTTAGAATAAGTCACCTGAAAAATGGGCTTTAGTGACCAGCCTTTAACTGATTTTAATTTACTACCTTTCCTTATAGATATTGTATGCTCTCTACAGTTTCCTAAGGACAGAAAGTTGAGAGGAGGATGCTGATCTCTTCTCCCTGATATCTAGTGCTGGGGAACATGAGAATAGTTCAAAGCTGGGCCAGGGCTGGTTTGGACTGAACGTTTGGAAGCAGTTAGTCACCAAGAGGGTGGCTAAACACTGGAGCAGGCTTCCTAGAGAAGTGGTCAATGCTCCAGTGTTTAAGAGGCATTTGGAAAATGCCCTTAACAACATGCTTTAACTTAATTGGCCCTGAGTTGGTCAGGCATTTGGTCTAGATTATCATTGTAGATGCCTTCCAATAAAAATTATTCTATTCTATTCTATTCTATTCTATTCTATTCTATTCTATTCTATTCTATTCTATTCTGTTCAATTCGATTTGATTCCTGTAATTTTTCCCCACCCTGCAAAGCTGCAGAAACCCATATATGGAAAAAATTGAGGTTGTTCTTGGCTTGTAAATTATGGGCTTTACTGTGCCTAGTAACGGAAGGAGAATCTTTGCATGAAAATCAGATAGATAGGATTACCACTTTTCATTCCGTGACATCTTTTTGTTATGGAGATGAATCTACTTAAAGTGGAAGATGAGGATGTAAGACAACTTTCACTTCCCCACCTGAGCTGTCGCAGCCCCGGTGTGCTATCCCACAGGACATGCTGCCCTCTCCTGCTTGGCATTGAGAGACAGAAATGGTTCAAGCAGTGATCCCCTAATACTGGCTCTGTCAGCCTGAACATTGAATTAATTAGTGGCAACTACAGCACTGCTTCAAAATGCTGTTTGCAAAGCCTATTATGTGACAGGAGTCGACTGGTTAAAATCCATGCAGGGTATCAGAGCCAGTCGGGAACTTTATGACAGAGTAATGCTTTTTTCTTGTGGAAATCAAAACAATTTTAGAGAAAAGCAAACTTGTATGCATTGTGGCCATATAAGACAGACAAAATCCCTCTTACACATGCACTATACAATTTCTTTATGCCCATATAAATTATCTTTGTAGTAATTGCTTTCCAGGATACCTCACAGACTGGAGTGCTGAATTTGAAAAAAGTAGTTACAGAAATAGAGGAAAAGCCCTGGAAAAAAGTAGGTTTAACAATATAATATGATAGTTAACTATCTCTCCTGTTAATTAGGACAGACATTTAGGAATTTAGCCTTAGGAAAAACATACATAATACAACTTTTCCTAAATGTTTTTTTGGCTAACACGTGATATTCCGGTTGCATCTATGAAACCAGTAAACTGGGTCAGCAGCAAACACGTGCATTTACTCTGCATACACAGAGCACTACACCAGCAGTCTGGTGATGTTTGGATTCACTGTTAAAAAAAAAAATTAAAAAATCTTCACATCTTGAAACATGTTGTTCCAATAGTCTTTAAAAGGTCATTTTTCCATGTTTAAGATTACTACTTTGTTTAAAAATTAATTATGGTGGAAGAATAGTTGAAAGTTCGACAGCAAGAGAAAACATTACATTATGATCAAAATGAAACATCTTTATTGGGCTGAGGCTAATGAACTAAAAACCCACCAAACTTCTTTTTTGAGTACTTGAGAGTTTGACTTTTTCTTCTGTTTTGGTGTGGGAGCATCTCTTAAAATCTCAAAATCTCCAAATCTCCCCAGCATGAGAAAGCTACTTCCCATTAAAATGTTCCCAGGCAGTGAATTGCTCTAGATCAGTCTTGTCAGGAATGATACAACAGCTGACAGCTCCATTCCATTAGAACTTCTTCAACATTCCCCATACAGACAATGCACTGATGGTCAGCTAAACGTCACTAGTTTAGTTTAACTAAATGCTAGGCTCACTTGGTCTATCTGGGATTTTTTTTTCATATAAACACATCGAAAAAAGTGGTCCAGTGCTCATGTGGTTAAAAACACAGGACAAAAAAAAAAAGTCAGCCTCACTCTCTCAATCTCTGCAGTGCATGGTCAGTTAGGGAGTGGGGAATGTGTGTACCATACTCCAGGCATTTAACTTTTAGATAATTTATCTAAACTACTTCTTGAGGCCTTTTCTCTTGAAAATATAGGGAGAGAAGTGCATCCTAAGGGACATTAGGAACAATATCTCTCAGGCATTTACCTGAGAGTTAGCTTACATTGCCCATTTGGAAGTGCCAGTCTCCTCCTCATTGGCAAATGAGACAGCTTGCTATGACACTGTTTCAAAGATTATCTTCTGCTGGGCATCTCCATAATGGAATAGGCAGTGAAGATCTAATTCTTTAATTGCAGGTACTACTACAAAACACCAGTTCATCATATCACTAGTGATTCATAGAAGGCTTCAGTGCCTTCTCCACATCTGGGTGATGACAAATAATTCTGGGTCACGGGAAGTTCATTTTCATGCATCACAACAGACATTTATTCACTACCAAACTACAACCAATTTGAAATGATGAGCTACAGGTCATGGACTTTCTGTTTTACTGTTATCGATTCCTGGGGCTTCCCCCAACTCCCCTCCCTTTTTCCCTAGAGATTTTGTTTTATATGTGTACATGTAGACTCTGTAGCATTCTTCAGTAAGTAGGAAAGAAATTGTTGTTCTCCACATCTTTGCAAGTATGAACCTCATTAAGCACATTCCCTCTTTTTGACTTTCCATCAGCCAAACAGCAGACAAATCAAAGCTAGTTTATACCTATGCTGGACAGTTTTCCATGGCAATTGCTGCTCAGAGAGGACTGAATAGTTATGAAAAGGACAACCTTTCATCTCTCCAACCCATCCCACGTATAACAGCTCCTGCTCAATTTGAAGTAAAATGTCCCCCATCATGGATTAACTAAAGATTTTTGATAGAAAAACCTCTACAAAGGGTTTGAGGGGCCCAGCAGGGGAGAAGAAACATTATGAAATACAAGAATGGATTAAACAGAGGGTGGAGTTGCCAGAAAAATACCTCCAAAGTATGAAATCAGTGACCTGGGCTCAAACTGTTGGTGTCCTTTCTCTCCTACAATCCTGCTGTTGCTGTTATTTTTGGCTTGGGAGAAATATTTTTCTGAGTCCATTTCACCTTGATGGATTATGATGCCATTTTAAATGTCAATTGATAATAACTGTGCCATAAAAAACCCATAATAAATGTTATCAGTTTAAACCTAGAGTGTCCCTTTTATTAATATTTCTAATTTATGAGCTTATTGAGAAATCTGCAGAAACAACAGGGCTAATAAATCTGATGTGAAGGGGACTCCAGGAGCAGGCTGCGTGGGCTTTATGCTAGATCACTGCCATCTGTTGAACTTTGAGAAGATCAGAGCAGTTCAGATGTTATTGAGGAGATTTGTTAGAGTCCGGTAAGGCATAAAAGATGGAAGACAACCTACAAGCACATGAGGACCCAGAGGCAATGTGGGCAATTTGCAGCTGCACCACCAGTGGCAACTGCTGGTGCACTGGTGTCACTGACTGCCTGAGCTTGTTGACCTGCTCTGAACAGCTGGCTGAGCACGAGCCCTCAGAGATGAGGTGTTGTGAGCTGTGGCATCCATGCTGTGCATAAACCCCAGACAGCTCTGACTCTGAGTCGCATTTGAGAATGGGAGCTTAAAGGAGATGATTCAGAGGCACCAGCTGGAGTATCATCTTGTTATTGTCTTTATCCAGTGGAAGAGAATAGTGGGGTAGGAACAGCCCTGCTCCATGACTGACAGCATAAACACAGTTCTTCTTCCTATTTGAGATAGGCATTATAGGACAAAATCTCCAAAGTATTGATCTCAAACTGATTCCAAGTCTACACACCCAGGATTTTCCTCTTTTTGAAAGGACTCCATATATTAAAAATCTTCTACATTTGCCTGGCACAGAAAGTATGAGGTGAAAAAGTCAACACAGCATGATTTTGTTCTAGACAGCTCCCTTTTGCTGTAAAGGGTTGCCTTCAGAGCTCAGCAATCCCAGAGGAAGATGTGTTTCCTGCCTCAAGAAATTTATAGACTAAATTAGATGGGTAGCACAATAATTGTAACAAATGAGAGTCATCTGCATTTCCAGGTCAAGCAGAAATACAAAAATATCCCCAAACTACCCTACAAAAGCCTCATATTATAACTTGACAGAAAAATAACTTCTTCCTTCTCTGGTAATTTAAAAGTAAATAATTTCTTGTTTTGAACATAAATAATTCGTTACATTGCAGCAACTCAATCATTTGAAAAAGGGGGTCAGCTGAACTATTTTAATTTGCAAAATATTCATTTGCATTTCAAGTGTCTATTTTTTGCCACTCATCTTTATTTTAACATAATACAGAGCAAAGAAATTCTGAACTAGCAGTCATTCTGAAAACAGTAGTTAATTTTCCTTTAGTTAATGAAATAGTACTTATCACTATTTTTCTATTTTTGTATTAAAAATACTAAAATGTTCAAGTCTTTTGGTACTGCTTAAACATTTTGAGATCAAAACCACTTTTTTTCTGGAGAAACTTCTGTACACAAAACATAGGATTTATGCATCATTACACTGCTGCTTTCTAATCCTCTTTCAAGAGTTGTCGCTTATTTATCCTGTTTCCTACTTTAGTGATTGTCTTGTTTTCCTATCTTGAAGAAGAAAAATATATTTCTCAGTTGGCATTGCCTTCAGTTTTAATAAAAAAGAACAATATAATAAGACAGAACAAAAATAAAGCCTTCACAAGGATGCTTTCAAGTTGTAAATTTGCATGTGAGCATCTAATTTAAACACACACAGAAAATCAACTTGTCGCTGCAAGCAGCAGGGAGGTTTAAAGTTGCAGACTGAGACAGAACAGTTACACAAACATGCACAATTTGATTTTGTGACATGGGACTACAGCATTGTCTCAGCAGGTGCCTGCCCAGAGCAAGTTGGTGGCAGTGGAGACAGACAGCTCATACACTCTGAATATGGGATACGCTGGCTTCGCTCACTGCAAGTTGCCAACGTGACCATTTGATAAAAGTATTTCACTGAGATGAAAACTTGGGGTCTGCCTGTCTTAACTCTCTTTACTTCAGAATTTTTTTTACATGAAGGTACATGTATTTCTGCTAGAACGCTACATTTCTTCCTTTCAAAACAGTGTGTGTTTAACACAGCAAAAATGGAGCTGGGGCAAGGAGGAGGAATAGGAGCTGTATTTTTTGCCCTGAGAGTCTCTAGGCTAATTCACCCAGATAATTTACTGGAAGATACAAGTCCTCTCATGAGGAGTGCTGGGACCTATCAGACTTTCCTGTCAAATCTTCCTCCTCCTCGTGCCCCTGCAGCAGGAAATTAGCCCCTTGAACACATAGGTTTTAATAACAAACCAAAGCCAAAACTTTCTACTGCAGAGGAAAATGTGGTCTTGCTTCATTTAACAGCTGAAGCAGACAAATCCATGGGCTTCACTCCTGCACCTATACAGATCCTTAGGAAAAATGGACAGCAGGGGAGACAAAAAAAAGTCTGTAGAGCTGTTTTTCCTATGTCTGAAACTTCCAGGTAAAAGGTAGCGCAGTAAACATCAAGGAGTGCAGGCACTGTCATATATACTAAATTAATACACGGAAGTCTGGGTCAAGGACTTTCAACTCAAGACATCTGGGAAGTGAGCAAGATTTGAAGGTATTGCTCTATAAGGAGCCAGTAAAACCAGGAAGAGTGGCTTCCTTTTTAGTGCCTCAGGCACATGGAGTAGAGAAAGTAAGGCATCTGCAAAAGAATGTACCAGGATTCTCCTTGTGCTTTTTAATGGGTTTTGAATCAGGAATCACAAGGAAAGAAAGGGAACATTATTAAATAGGCAGTTTTGATTCAGGGTGTAGGTTCAGAGCACCTTTCTTTCTCCTCCCTCTGTATACAGATAGTGCGCTCACCTATTCTCAGCCCATAAATTACCCACTCTCTCATTCTGCCTAGGCAAAGAAGCAGAAGACATTCCTTTTTGTGTGCCCAGCCAGGATTACAGACACCAGCAGCAAAGCTGGAGAGGACAAAGCTTGGCCAGAGAGGCATTCCACTGCATGCATCGATCAAAACAGGTAGGTGTTCCTTGCTTAATGGAGAGGGCCACAAGACCTTTTGCACCCACACAAACAGCTGCCACCTCATCACACAACCAGGAAGGCACAAGATCCTCCCTTATAGAAACGGCAGAGGGATGCAAAAGAAACAAAGAAAAACACTTCCACTCTACCCCGTCTGTGTCATCAGTGTGAAAGACACTCACTTGTCTACCCCGTCGCCTGGGAAGAAGCTTGAATAATAACATCAGATAATTAAATATTCTTCATTACAACTGACTGCACCATTTTTAACCTCTTCCATTGTTCTTTTCCCCACCACCCCCATCGTTTTTCCAGTATCTAGAATCTGGAAAAGCCGAAAGCCTTTCATCTTATCAGGTGTGGTTTATTGCCCCCTGGTTACACAGTAATTTTGGTCTCCGCTCCACGGAAAGGTCATATGATGGGATATCAGCTCAAGAATTGTCAGTTCACTGGACAAATAAGGCAGGGCCTACCAATACAATTATAACAGCCTGATAAGGAAGGTGCAGAGGAGAACCAGCAGGAGAGGGAGAAACAACCATAGTAATTTAAAAGGTGAGGGGCAGTCTCAGAAGAAGGCAAAAAATGCCACTGGGGGAAGGGAGAGGGAAAGAACAGGAGTCTATCTAACCAGACATTCTTCTCAAAATAAAAATTAATGAGAAGATAGAAGTGACTCAGGAAAGGAATCACTGGTATTCATCCACATTAATCAGGAAATCTCCCCCTGCAGTGGATGCCTAATTGGGAGACATAAGAAACTGATGGGATGATTATCAAGCTGACTTGTCTCATAGCTCAGGATGGAAAGAAAATAATGTTTTACCTGTATAGGTGAGGGGTAGAGGGCACTAATTCCTATTCCTACACATGTTGCAAGGGCCAGCTCTTTTTCTCTTGTGACTGATAAGATGGGATGATGTTGAAAAGCACCTGCTTGGAAAGTTCAAAGGGTTTCCAAAATAGAAGAAACAAGAATCTCAACCAAAGCTGATGGCTGGGAGGGGTGGCTGAAGAATTAACCTGTGAACTGTTGGTGAGGGAGGTTTTTATATGTGACACCTCCTTGTATTCAAGAGAACTTTACAGGTTGTCTCTCTTGCTAGTAAATGGCACAAGAGACCAGTGTTTTTCCTGCCAATTATTTTTTAACGTCATCATGGTATAAATCCAGTAAACTTTTCACAGCTTTCAGCCTGAAAGCAGAAAAGGAAGGTAAGTGTCCCACAGACAGGGTTTACCAACAAGATGCAATGCTTCTGAGGGCATTTTTTGCCTGGATCTGCGAGGAGCACACCTCCTCCTGGAACGGTGATGTGATTGTTCAGAGCTCCATAAATCTGAGTGGCAGGGGAAATACTAGGCAGTGGGTGGGCTTGGAAAGACTTTTAACCCCCACTTCTAATGCTGTCTTCCCCAGACACAGGAGTGCAGGTCTTGGTTCCAGGCTGATTAGCAGAGAGGAGCAGGCGTGTGTGCTTACTTGTGGGTCGCCTTTGTTTCTCCTCCCAGTACTCTGGCAGGTCATCCGGGCATGGGTGGGGAGAGGCTCACACCGTCCCAGCTGCAAGCTTCTCGGGGTGCACCGAGAGCCAGGAGAGCAGGAGAGGATTCTCTGCCCCACGGCCACTTTGGCAGGAATATGACAGACCCCCATATGTGTGCTGGACAGGGGAAGCCCAGTCTGTCCTTTTCCATTGAGGAAATCTTAAAGAAACCTTCTGCCAGCACTGCCCTCAGCAGTGAAACCAGGAACAGAAGTAACTACACTGAGAGATCTACATCCCTAAAAGCAAGGTCACCACTGGCCTTTGGTAAGTACCAGTTATAACACTTAATGAAAATGCTCATTTCTTTTTAACCTCTAGAGCTGTCACATTTGATTATGTAGAATTTTTATTCTTTAGCTTTTGTAGGAATCTGGGATTTCCCTAATGAGGTACAAATCATTCATTATATATGCAGAAATAATCTTAAAAAAATTTGCTTTCAACCTCACAGTAGACTGGTCTCTGGGGTTTTGTACATTGTGAAGCCCCAGTGTCACTGGAGAGGTGAGTATGCTGCCTGAACAGTTGCTGCAGGTAGCTCTCTTCAGTAACAGTGAGAATTGCTTGCTGTAAACAAATACAACATCCTCGTGTCTTTTTCTTTAAAAAACAATATGCTTGTTATAAAAAAAAAGACAAATAAATGCCATTCATAAGGTCAAATGCCGGTTTGTGGTATTCAGACTCAGGAAGCTAGCCTAAAACTACGAAACTTCATGAAATTTTTAGAATTTCACTTATATCAAGAGTTGATTGTTGTCTGCAATTGCCACCAAATCTCATATCAGTACGCTTTTCTGATAAATCCAACTGCTCATCCTGAAGCAGGAAAAAATGGTCTGTCAGGGTAATGGTAGTTAAGGAGTGTTAGAACTCAGTTGTTGGAACAAGAAAAGAGAAAGCATGTGAGTTTAATCATTTCTGCTTATCATCATGGACACTAGGTTCTTTCATGAACTAAAGAAAAGCAGCTAGTAGAAAACTTGCATGACTTTGATCTTAGCAAAGCAGCAAGTGCATTAGCCTTTTTGACTTCAGTTTTCTCAGTTTAGTTACTTTGGCCTTGACTGAACTTTTACCCCTACAGAAATTGTCTCTTTTTTTTCCTTAAACAAAGACCAATGGCCAACATTTTCTTGATTCAGTATTTCTTCTTCTTTTTTAATCTACATCTTTCATGAAAAAGGAGATGTTTTATGTATACAAACACATCCACTTAAATGAAAAATGACCTGTGGTTTCGACAGAAAATTTCGCTCACCTCTCACTCAGCTGTTTTCAACAAAGCTTAATGCTACACTTTATTTTTTGAAATATAGAGAGATCCTTTCACAGATCAGGACCCCATCTCCCAGGACACTGGATGAACGAACCATTACTAAGGGAAAGAGTCTTTTTCCAGAAAACTGGCAGTCCAAGTACCCATTACCTCTTTGCATAGTTTGATCTCTTTTTATGTCCAAGCTGGATACTGGCCTGGACTGGAAAGCAAAAAAGACCTAAGTGGGGAAGGAAACTACTCAGTAGTGTAACATTAGTCACCAGCTGCACTCAACCCCACTAACACTGCCTCTCAGCCATGCTTTGCACAAGATTTGTACTTTTTTGTTCATTTCTGACAGATAACTTCACTTACTCTCTACAGACTTGTCTCTTGACCATGGGGCAGTCAGCCCACCACACATATCCCAGCCGGGGAGCCCCAAGCACTGAGGCTGGGTATACGACTGCTGCTTTTGTGCCTGTAACTGGAGCTTTCCTAAGAATCCTGTGTGTAGAGAAAAGGGATAGAATGATGCTGATTTTTCATAGAACCACAGGATTATTGAGGTTGGATGGGACCTCTCAAGGTCATCTGGAGGTACAGCTCAAAGAAAGAGCTGTTTCAAAGATAGACGAGGTTGTTGAAGGCCAGGGCAAGTGCTGCTTGGCTGTTTCACCACTGGTATTGTTGAAGGACTGTAGCACTTAGAGGTTTCCTAAAGCTGCCTTTTCAGACCAGAACTGGACAACTGGACCTGAAACAAGCAAGAGCTTGGTAGTTTGTAGGGGTGGACAAAGACATAGCTGATGCTGGTGCAAGTGTAATGGGGCCTGTGTGCCAAAGGAGTACAGGTGTCAGGTTTTGAAGGGGGGAGAAATGCTGGTGTGAACTCTGGGAGTGAGTTTTTTTGAGCTGAAAGTCCTTTACTAAGGGCCCATGGCAGTTACTTGTGCCACTGGATCCAAAATGAGACAAATAACACCACTGAAAATTAAGTCAGTGCTTGTTCATAACATGGACTATAGAACTGCATTTTAACTACATGAGACTCTTCTCTGGGAACAGAGAAGCACAGTAGAGACAGGACCTTTTTATATTAAATCTGTTTCACGATCAATATGTTGAAGCCCAGTTTACTGTGTGTCTTGGCTAAGCATGCCACTCTAAGCACAAGGTCTGACAAATCAGTATGCAGGATGTGGTGGGTTCCTAGGATTGCATTACTGACTGCCAGTGCAGTCTCATCACCGATTGCTCCACCTGAGCACACAGTCAGTTTTCACCTTGAAAGCAATGCAGGCAGAACCACTAGGCCTTGCCTTTGACTTTGCTTCATCACCTAGCCAGAGAGAGACTGTAGCTGTAGCAAGAGAATATAGCGACTCTTCTCTCTCCTACTAGAAAGCAAGGTTGGATTAAAATACTTAAGACAATGTAAATTATTAACGAATGAAAACAGTTTATACACATGAAGATTTACTTGACTGTTACTGGATGTGAGAAAACAAGGAACCTACAGAAATCTTCCAAAATGATGTTGTACTTTGCTTTTGCAATTGATCAAAGATATTTAAAAAAGAGAATGAAACAGAAACTTTTTCACCATTTGTTTCTTGCTAATACCAAAGAGGTACCTAAGCTTATTACCCTTTTATTTCTGAGCAGAACAGTGAATTATTCAGATAAGTTTTATTTATTTCAGGAGTGCAATACCCTATACTGTACATCTTGGGCTAATCGCTGTATTTCATCAAAGTCATTCAACTTCATGCCATATAACACTGACATTAAACAAGTTGTGTAGCCAGTCATATCTAATATGGCTCAGTGCTGGCCAAGGTCAGGGAACTTGTTGGAAATTCCAGGATGGTACACAAGCCTAGCTGCTTTCCCACAAGAGTTCAGTAGCAGCTAAGAGGGAAGTACTAAAGGTCAGGGCTGAGTTATATCTTACTACGGATTTTAAGAATATTTCCCACATCCCATATGGTATGCAACTGAGCAAAGCCATGATCCATATGTGAGGAAGTTAGAACCATATGGCATATGAGATCTGTATAACAATACACATACTCGTGGCTACCGTAAGTTAAATACTGAGACCCAAATATTATCATCTGATGTAGATAGTCTAAGTACCAAGATCACATTTGTCCTGAAGTCTTAATCTAGCCATTATGAGCTGAGGAGATGGGTAGGACAAGAGATGCAGAAGATGCAGAATGTCAGAAATGGTTGGACTCAGTGGTCTTATGGTTGGACTCAATGATCTTATAGGTCTTTTTCAACCTATGATTCTAAATGAGGGGCATAGACAAAGCTTCCCAAGAAAACTCATGAGTACTGGACCAGATGACTTCTAGAAGTTGCTTCTAACTTAAATTATTCTATGAATATCTGACAAAAGGGATGTGATATACAGTGCCAGCCAGCTTCTCATGGAAAACTGGGGCAGGACTTGATCATGTATGAGAAGATCTCTGGCCCTGATTCCTATGTTCACATGTTTTCATGAGTGTAAGTTCAGTGAGACCTGGTATAAGGAATGTGCAGTCTTCTCTGAAGCATTTGGCTTCCTAGTTGCAGTATTAGCCATTGGGGAGTTCACTGCACAAGCACAACTACTAGATGACCTGGAGCTCCAGTTTTTGAGGCCTACAGAAATCTTTGAAAGGCTCTTAGCAAGTTAAAAACCAAATAATGCATGAGGAGACATTTTAGTATGCAGTCTTTGCTTTTCCCCTCACCCTTTTGTCACAATGCATAGAAAGGGTAACCACGGCCTTCGCAAGGGACACAAACATAGAGCAAGGGCTGATCTCACCCCTAGTGACAACTCTTTCATTTAAAACAGAGAAGAATTGTAGGATACATGATTAGGTGAATTAACAATAAAGAATATCAGGCCTATTTGAGAAAAAAAATCATTCTTCTGAAATTCGTGGGAACCCGATTTCAGTGTACTTGAGAGTACATCTGAAATAATTGTTCATTACTCCCCCAGTTTCTGCCAGTGAGATTTTGCCAACAGGAGATTCTTTATTAAGTCAGGGAGAGCTTGGAATGTGACTGTCACACCCGGGAAATTAATAATAAAAGCAGTAACAGATACAGTAATTTTGTCATTCTACCTGTATTACGCTCCATTATGTTAAGGATAAGCAAATTAATAGGAATGTAACCACTGCTTCACACACAAACGTCAATATGATGATTGTTCACCTTTAAAAACACTCCACCCAGCTTTATTACAGAAGAGGAAACAAGCTGAATCTGACTGAACAGATACCACCTGGCCAATATCACCAATTTACCCCACCTATTACAAGGATAAACAATACTGGGGGGAAAAAAAATAAATCCATAGAAGCAAGAGAAAAACAGCACAATACAGAGATGCTTGCACTTCTCAGTGATAGACTCTTTGTTGTTCACAGGCTCAGTAAGACCCTGCCTCCACAGGTCTCTCTCTCTCCAGTGATTACACAACAAGGCTTAAATGGAACCTGCATCATCTGAAATAACGTACTGCTTCCAAAGTAAAACCCTACTATCTTGCCTGAAATTTTCAATCTTTCTCTGTGCAACTGAAAGTCAAGCCAAAATGACCATTTTGAGCCACAAGTCGAAGTAATTTCTGTGTGTAACACTAACAAATACCTCAGCCTGTGCTAGACTGAAATGTTATTGCCATCCCCGGGGAGCAGGGGAGTGGAATTAAAAGACAACTACGTTCCCTGGAGAAAGTTGTACCCCGTGCCAGTTCATAGGTGTTTTTCAGAGCTCTCTGTCTAAAGAGCTACCACTTCAGACAGTCTCCTTGTTTAGTCAGAACAAGCACAAGAGAAAGTTGCAATGCAAACTTGGCTAGACCTTAGGGCTCCTCTCAGCTATGTGCTTTAAACTCAGTATCATCTTCCTTCAATCTTATTCTCCAGGAAACTTCCTTGATTTATTCAGCCTCTCTGTAAGGTTCGTGCCACTTTAATTTACTTATTTGATCTCAAACAACAGGTCTTTCAACTCCTTTTCACCAATTCACTAAAACATTGGCAACTTCCTATCTGCCTAGGCCTGTCTTCCATTCTCTCCACTTCATTTAATTATTTTCTCCATACTCATACACAAGTTGTGCTCTTACCCCTCTCACTGGGCATGTGAGTATCCCAGGGAAAAATTTTAGGGAGAAAAGTTGTATATAAAGGATGAAGACATGTAAAAAGTCTTCTATAATTTAGAAAATGCTAATGTCATTCATAGAAAGCTTTAATCACTCCCCATAAGAGCACCTTGCTTAGGTACCCTTACTTTTTTTATTACTTATGATATAAGCATCATCAATTCTGTAACATATTAATTTTCACAGCATCGCATCTAGCAATGAAGTGCAAGTAGTCCTTAATTTAGGGATGGGGGACCAAAATAGGAATCCTGGGCTAAGAACTTATGCTGACACTATATCCTCTGAGTTCTTGAGCAAATCATTTAACCCCAGCCCCATGCTACTGATCATTTCCAGGTCTATCTCCTTTATCCCACAGATATTTTTCAAAACCTCACCTGTTTTCCCACCAGAAAATTCAAAGTTAGTTGATTCTAAATGATTTTAATAAGTCTCTTTTTGCATAATATGCCTAACACAGAGGTGGACCTAATACCAGGTTTTTAAGGTCCACATGGCTAGACACATGTAATTGTGTTTAGAAGGTTACTTAAAGATTATTGATAATTAGAAAGATAGCATTTGAACAATCATCTTTCATTTTCATGAGGCTTTGGCTGATTCTCAGAGTTCTTATAACTTCGTTTTCTTCATGTCAGTGTCAACCCTCTATAAAATTCCTGTTGTGTGGGGTTTTATGGAGGGCAGAATTGGTATTGGGTACTTTGTCTCCAGATGTTATANAAGTGGAGTTTCTTCCACTACCACCTGTAGTGGTTCACATCTGCTGCCATTTAGATATGGGAGGGGAAAGGGGACCAGCCACAAGTTCTGTAAACCCCAGAGTGTAGATGTGGGTGACTGCTCAGGAGTGCAGTCCATCATTGCATTAAAATTTTAATGCTCTTCTGCAGTAATAGTAGAGAAACCTGTACTGTCACATTTGCTTCAGAGTCATACAAACCATGGTACCTAAATTCCCCAATGGGTGTGTTATGTTTATGTGTTGCCTTTCCAAGCAAAGAAATCCAGGCATGGATTCTAGATTCTAGGTTTGCCAGTAAAACAGCATAGACACAGTTGCCTTGTCTCTGAAGAATCAAGCCTAAGCCTTGATTGCAACTACCAGAGGCAGCACATAAAGCATTCAACATCAGGATTTATGGCAAGGCTTTAATGTAGAAAAGAAGGGGCTGGAGGGTGGGAGTGTTTGGTATACCTCTTTTGGGATGCCAACAGCCACAGGCACCCCACTACTTTGAACCACAAATCTTCCCAGCATGTAGTATTTCAGTGCATGGCTTTGCACGGTCTGCTTACATTTACAAGGAAGAGTAAGAACTCATGAGGGCAGAAAACTAATTTGGAAGATTTTTGCTACACGCTGAGGTAATGCTGTTAGTAATAAGGCAACATCATGGCTGAAGAAAGATTATGGCGTCTTGATCAATTTCCTAAGCACTCAGGGTGAGGTGTCCTAGCACATATCATCATTGGTTACTGCTGAGGTTACCTTAGACACAGATTATAACTTCTATGCCCAAATCTAAGCTAACATTACAGCTGCACTTCATGAAAATGGGCCAATATGCACTTTTCTTGTTTGTCCTGTCAACAAGAGCGTGTAGGTGATTTCATGAAGATGAGGTGGCTCTCAGTACCTTCCCAGATATCACCAGTATCACCTGTCACACATCAGTGTCACACATCATCTGTGGCAGATGGGAAATGTTGACAGCCCAGGCAAAGGCTGCCTTTAGAATAGTCCAGTGCCTAAAATCAGAACAGCAAGCAGCCTAGATGGAGAAAGGACAGATGGACCTGAATCAGGGAAGACACAAACCTTTAGCCTATTCACTGGCCCATTTTCCTACAGGGACATTTAAGAAAGGACCAGATTTTTAAAAGCATTTAGCATCCAGCAAATTCCATGGTGATCTTGCTGACAGATTTTCAGAGCAGAAATTTCAGTAGATATTTTCCCATATCTACTGTACTTCTGGGTTCTTCAGAAAAGGCAGCCACTAATTTGGATATTGACAGGGAAGCTGAAATTTCCTGATCATTTGGTTGTGTCTCCATATTTCCACAGGTTTTTTTTTTAAAAAATCTCCCACATGGACCATTTCAAGGTGAAAGGAAGCACAGAACATGCTAGATTTGGGGGTCAAATTCACTGGGATCCTGTCCCTGCAACATGGGGTAATCTTGGTATTGATGCACAGAACAGAAGGATTAAGGGCATTTTAAATATGTTCAGGTTTGATAGTACAGTTTCTAGACCACTTTCTTCACACAAACTGGAAGGTGTGCTGGATGGTGGCTACTTTAATCAAAGCTGTCTTGTGCTGTGTCCCTCACAGATTCCAGCAGTAGGAATCAGTTAGACTATGACTCACCATCAGCCAAAATGCTTCTCCCCACCACATGTCCTACACCCATGGCCAGAGCAAAGAGAGTGCAGGCAACTCACTACAGAAGACCTACTGACAGCCCAGTGTCCTTTCTGGGTGAAGACACAGGACGTGAACACCTAGAAGGCAAAAGAAAACATGAAGAAGAGGAAGATCAGCTGTGTGATTTCCCGATGGACCATCCTCTTCATGGTGAGTGCCCCTGCATCCAAACTTTCTCCTGGAGTGTTCAAACCCACAGCTGTTATCTTAAATTATGTACATGGCAATACATAGCAGCAGACTTCATGAATGTTTCCACTGGCTGAGTTACAGTAGATGGTCACAGCTCCTGGTGCATCACAGGGATGGTCCTTCTGTTCTTCTGTCTTCCCATCTACAACTTAGAGAGTCACCCTCTGAGCTAAAAATCTAGCTCAGGCCTGCCAACCCTACCAATGTTAGTGACAGGGACTGCTTTGGGTGTTTGTTGCCCTCCTGCTTGGGGTAGCAATCCGCGTAGTTACCATGTTCAGCAGCCTCACTCCCAGGGTTGTGCAATGCCCACTTCCTTGTAAATATGCATTACACAACATGGGGAGAGAGGCTGCTGAGTATGCCTAATCAGCTCAATATGTTCTGTACACCTTGGACCCACTGTACGGGTGATGGAGAGGTCATCAGCATGCACATGAGCAAACTGTCAGTGTGCAATAGATCTGACAGGATGTGTCAGGCACAATTTTTAAGCCTGGTCATGTTGGTAGATCTGATAATTTAATTAGTTATAAGCACTGGTAAACAGCAGTCTACCTTTTAGCCAAAGCATGGGACAATACAAATATCCTTTTCCAATATGTTGCACAGACACTTTAGGCTAAGCAGAGTATGTGGTACCTGAACAAAACAAGTTCCTAACAAACAAACAGCAATTTATTAGTAGCATGCGACAAAAATTGCTGTAAGTTCCTTGAGTTTGAGGAGAAGTAATTACTATGCTCCAGAAAACACGTTTTGGGGAGCAGCGGAAAGGTGTTTTCTGCATAGTTTGTTACTATTTACTTCAGAAAAAAAGGATCTTCATTTATGTCCACTGAAAACTAACAGGTTCATGTGACCACAGATGTGGGGTTACTCAGATGGCTCCCTGGAGGTCCACATGTCATCCTTGGTCCATACTCTGCAAGCTAGCAGGGAAAAAAAAATCTTTCTGTGAAATACATTTGAAAGAAAAGCCCTGTTTCTGCTGCTGCTAAGGTATATGTGAGTCTTGTGACAAGCTGCTGTCATCTCCTCCTCCTGCACAAGACAGCCACCAGTCTTGATGCAGGGAGAAGCCTTGTAAGATAGCTGGATATTTTAGTCTCCCTCTGCCCTATAAGCTGCACACAGATGATGACAGCAGGGCAAAATCATGTTATCTCCTCTTAGAAGATCCAGGGCTATATGTATCAGACACTAGGAGTTGCCTCTGAGTATAAAGGTAGAATATTTCACGTGTGAGGGAGTTCCCAGCCACAAGGATCACACCAGAGCTGGGAGGTGGCTGTCCCAACTTGGCACTTAGCCTCATTGACCAGCACCATGGTTGGTATCAGCTTCATCAGTAAAGCAGGAGAAGAGACGTGTAATTATCTGTACAAAACTGAGACAAGATGAGCAGTCCATTTCAATGACAACTCATACTGCAAAGGCATTTTATACAAAATCCCTCTGTTCCCTGGCGGCACTGGAATTTTGAAACCAAGCAGAGGTTTAATGATCTGCCATTTTCGAAGCGACTTGTTCCTAGAGTTGCCGAGCCTTTGATAGAAACTGACGGAAGAAGGAGGGAGGACCCTAAAGCACTGGATTGGCATTTTTCCCATGGTGCACAATGGTGTTTCAGATCCTGTTCATACAGTGTGTCATTCTTAGCAGAGAGCTGGGGGCCTGGGTTTAAAATCCTTTCCAGCATCTTAAGCTTCAGCCTCCTTCTTCCACTTTACATTATGAGGGAAACACTGGCGGCTCTTTTTCTGCTATGTTTGGCTGTGGCTGGTGTCACTTTTCCCAGACAAAGTTAGCAGGAGCACTGGCAGGAAGGGTAGACTGTGTCATCCCTGGAAGCAGTCTGTAAGCAAATTAAGCTGATAGCAAATTAACATTTGTTTACATGCCTATCGACTCTGGGGTGCTTCTGATGTGCTTTAGGCATGGTAGCTAGAGGTCGGTTATGGGTCCTCTGACAAGGCACCTGGGCACTGCCAAATGCCCAAAGTATGTGCCATGGAGGTGTCCCTAGGATCTCTCTCACATCCACACCAAGGACGCCTACAACCACTAAGGGGAATGGCACCAACCTCAGCAGCAGGAGACCTTTCTCATGTGAAAGACATCGGAAGCCCTTGGCAGGTTGTTCTCCCATTTCTTTCTCTCAGCCTACCTCTGTCTATATAAAACACCTACATGATTTGCTCTCTCTAGGCATACACATCTGTCTAATTGTCAGGGAACAGAAGAAATCAGGAATGTTATACAATCACCTTAGAGGCAGGAGGGCTGGGCTTTGGTGCTTTTTTGGATGAGAGGAGAAAGGTGAGGAGGAGGCTATGACAGTAGTCCCCTTCATGAACAACTGGTCTGAGATAGCAAGAGCGTGCTGACTTTGACCCTGAGTGTGAACTTGGAGCATATTTCCAGAAAACCCTGTAACAATGTAGCTTTCCTGAAAATTTGCTTTTCCCTCAAAATGGCTTCTGCCACTAAGCGGTTTAGAAATGCAGTGTCATTTAAGCTAAACAGATTTATGCCCTTATCACAAACCATTTGCAGGAAGCAATGCCTCTTGTACTTTGAACTTAGAGCCTGCATTGTAAGCAAAAAAAGAGAAGAGCCCTCATATGCTAGAGACATGCTGACAGTGGCATTTAGTTTTGCTAAACCCTCATCCGAATTTGGGAGCCTTCATTCTCAGTGTTGTGTGCTTTCACCTGTGTGGCCTTCTGCATGAAAAGCTCAGCAGAACCTTTTTGGAAAACCTGGACTCTTGGAAAACAGCATTGATAAAACTTGTTTTAGAAGGAGAAGCAGCATTGATAAAACCTGTCTTAAAAGGAGATCATTCTAAGGGAGGCATTGCTTTGGAGCTATCTGTACAGACTCTGCTTGGGCCAACTCTCTGTGAGATAATTGACTGCAGCCACTTTGCTATGTGCAACCACCATCACTGTCAAAGCAGAACAAACTTGTGGCTGTCAGTCAGCATCCAAATTCTGAGCTCCCACTTTCCTTTTAATTATTTCTCTCTGCTCTCTCTGAAGTCCTTGAGACTTGAACAGTTCGCAACAGTCAAGCAATGGAGCATGAGAGGGTAACATACCCACATGCCTGCCTGACCTGTGGCAGCTCCTATTGGAGACTGCCACGTACAAGATCCAAGCCAAATTCAGATTCTTACGGGCAATTATTTTGCAGTGTCTTTTACACATTCTGGGTCTGTGTTTGTGTGTGTGTGTGCACTGTAAATATTTACATCCAAGGGCAGTACATGAGTGTCCTCAACACTCCACATGGGTAATAGTTCCAGCCTTCAGCTCAAGCAAGAGAGCAGCCAGTGCCTTGGAGAATGCAGATAACAGCATCACCCTAAGACATTTAAGACATCTTAAGACCTTAAGATGTCTGGTCTTGTGGGATTTCTTCTCTGGGCAATAACTCGAGGACAGGATAGATCATGCTAATAAACAGAGCTGGCATCTAATTCCACTAGAAATTGAGATGTTCAGGCTGTGAACTCCAAATGCTTCAGGAGTTTATGTTACTTCCTGTAGCTCATGTCTTCATTATCCACTCTAAAGGAGGCTGCCGTAATGAGTCAATATCATCCAATTATTTCCATAACAGAAATCTTCTGCACAATGCTGACTGGGAGCTTAGGGATCTTTTTATTAATCTAATTGTTTTATTATTATGATAGCATCTGTGATCCCAAAGCATATTGACAAATTCTGGTGGCAATTATCATAAAGACAACAGAAAGTATAAAGATAATCTCAGTTCTGGGGAAATTCCAGTGTAAGTCGTGTCCCCTCTGTACTGATGCCAGTTGCAGACATCTTTAGCTTAGTGCTTATGTTTTCTCTGAAGTCATAAATTAGCTTGTACTGTTCATTTGTGGACAATATGGTCAAATCCATGTACCCTGGTGAAACAGCATGGTTTATCTCTCACAGAACAGTCTTTTCCCCAATATGCTGATTTACCTTAATGCATATTTGAAACACCCAAGAGACAATGAAGCACTGTATAATCACAATCCCAGATAAATACTGTCTGCCCAGAATACACCAATGGGACTGTGAGAAAGGGCACAAGCATCCCATTGTCCTGCAGAACAAAAGGAAGCAATTCTAAATAAAAGGAAAAGCAGAAGAAAAAAATTAAATGCCTATATATATAATTTGGCTGCCATTAACTGTCTTACCAGTCTTTTGTTTATCTGTGTGAATAGTACCTGCAACCCTGTGTGTCTGAAGTGCAGTGTTCCTCTATACACATTTGGAAATGCCTCAGACCATTGACCTTGTTTTGATGGGTTTACCTGAGGTATTGTTGAAGATTGGTCCTTTTTTTTCCTCCCTCTTTGAAGACTGACTGTTTATAATGACACCCTGGATATTAAATGAAAGGCACAAAACTTGAATCCTTTACTCCTACCCTTCAAACACTATTCACATAGTAGTCTCACCGATTTAAGTAAGCACTGAATAAAGGAAAACTACCAGCAGCCGGGGGACTATCATAAATTCCATTCGTGTTGTTTCTTCATGGTTTTTGAGTTTGGGGTTTTATTTAGTTAAAGCAAATGTTAGCATTCAATGCTTTGCTCAAGCAGCCCCTTCTTTCCTGAGAATTTTGGATCCAAAGGGTACATTACACAGGACTCAGAGGTTAATTTGTTCCTGCTAGTCAAATCTGTGTAATGTGGCCATGTGTAAACTTGATGGCCCATTTTGATAAGTTTATTTCAAAGGTCTTAATGTGTACTTATTGGCTTCCTCTAAATTGTCCCAGAAATTTTCATTACATCCCTGGGATATGGTACTTTTAATTACTGTTCTTTAAAATTGAGGACAGGCATTTTACTTACATATTAGCAAGCTCTTTATGCTTAAAGAGGAAACAGCAGAGACTACATACCAAACTAATGACAGAGTTATACTTTCTTGGAGGGAGAGCAGACTCTGAAGCAGAGATGTAAATAAGCATGTCTGATTGATGTCTAGATGTTTGCAGGTATGAATAATCCCAAAAAGCAGGAATAAAGTAGAAAACAAGCTGCCTGTGCAACCTGCAATAAGCTCAGCTTTCTCCCTGGGCAAATGGCTGGTTTTTCACAAAGGTATTGGACCAGAGAGTGTGGGAAGAGTGGTGGGGAACCCGTTTTCCTTGGTAAGAACCATTATCAGTTTAGACTGGCCACTGCTTTTAGGGTGAAGTTTGATTATGGCTAAACATTCACTGCAAGTACATGTCAAGCTTGAGATTTAGCTGAATGGGGAACCTATACTTGCATCTACCCCAAATCCACTTTGGCCTGCAGGAGCTCATGGAGGTGCAGGCTCTTTAGTTTGAGTACAGACCTGATAGTTGGACTTAATGATCTTAGCGGTCTTTTCCAACCTTAATGATTCTATGAAATCAGGTGATGGAAACTGACACACACCACTGCCAGTTGTGGTCCCACAAACCATGGCCTGCATGATTCATCCTTCAGATATTCTGCTGAATGCTGCCTGTGCCAGTTATGCACAACACCATTTCAGGCAGCAGCACTTGTAAACACTGTCATCACTTTGCTGGCAGACAAGAAAGGTTAAATTCGCTGGGGGCTTGGGTTGGTGGTGAGCACGATCCTCCACAACAAACTGTTCGCATGAATGGTTTCATACATACCATCTACTCCTTGCAATTCCTCTGACAAGCAGACTAAGAAACTCCCCTGGCCACCACTGTACAACTTGCCTATAGAGGTTTCTAGCCTGATATTTTTAGCATTCCTGCTCACACCAGCTGAAGTCTGTACCTCTCTACATTTCAGTCTTGCTGTCAGGTGATTAGGCACTGCACTCAGCACCAGGGTGGAAGCAACTCTCTGTCAATGAGTTGTGGACTGAAGGGAGAAAGTCAAGACTCTAAAAGTTGAAGTTGTGCTTCTCTGTCTTAACTTTGGCAATGCTTGAACAGCCAGCAACTGGATACTAAATGCTGCATTTCACTAGCAGGAGGCTTTATCTGGAGCACATTGTACCTATCCAATTAGGATCAGTCTCGCTGGCTATGCCAGACCCCTTCTCAACAAAGACAGAAAAACCACTTTAATAAAGATTAGCCACACTGCAATACTCCTGCCTAAATATTGCAGTGCGAGCTCTTTTGAAAGCCATGAGTCACCTCTTTAACTAGGAGAGGGACTGCCATGGGCACATTGCTGTACACAGACAACCACATTTTGTCCCGATGCCATCACCACTGTGTAATAACTATTTGATAGGGTTGCAACTGTGTTTTCTTTCTGTGGGGCTGTCTGCCATAAGCAGAATGTCACCACAAGAGAACAACGGTCAGAAAAGCCACAAGAAGGAACTGGCTGGGAGACCCACATACCTCAACAGCAAAGAAGAGAGAGAGAGAGGAACTTCTTTTAAAAAGGCAGAAAGGAGAAAACAGAACTTAACCAGAAATAATAAGGCTCTTTTCCAGCACACCAGTTTCTTTCTGAGAAACAAATGGTACAGTTAACTTTGTTACACAGAGAAAAATGTATTTCTGTGGATATGTAGCTAAAGTCACTTGCTTATGTAACTGCTTTCTCCTTGTCAAAGACGAACCAAAATCTTTGGATCTGACTATCACATATTGTGAGAGGGTGTCTGCCCAGAAATGACAACAAGGATGGAAGCAAGATAAACTGATCCTACTAGTTTTCATCTACCTAGATTTCCTACTCCAAAGCAAGTACGTGCCAGCCATGATTTCCAGCCTTTCTCCTGGATTTTTAATTCCTTATCTTTCCAGTGTGTGCACCCATGTAATGAGACAACGTAGGCTTGATACAGTCTTAGCCTGCTAAGGGGGTAAGTGCAAATGGAGGGTGCAATTGCAGAGATCTCCCTGAGGTAGCATTTTTCTAGCTGGTTCAGATATGCAGGGCAGCTAATAAACAGTGTAAGGTGTAACATAGGCTATTTGCATACTACAGATTATAGCCCAGAAGAAATTTGCCCCAAGTATGGCATTGTTGCAGCTGCGCAACTTTTACTTAACAAACTGTAAATGGTAACAAACACTTACAAGCAGAAGTATTCAGTATTGATTTGCTCATATTTCTAATATCTGGAAACTGTGTTATACAGAACAGTGAAAATAAGCCATAATATGCTAAGCTAAAACTATATATGTAAGCAATTAAAAATCAGACTTTGAGCTATGCATAGTATTAAAGCCTTAAACGCCCTTACTTTTTAGGTAAGGAATGATGAGGTGGCTTTACTCCATGTGGATATTTGGAGGTCAGAAATTATATAAAAAAATAAGTTGGGTGAGACCTCTGGAGACAGTCTTGTCCAACCGCAAATCTAAGCAGGCCCAGCTTAAATGAGGTTGCTTCGGCCTTTGTCCAGTGAAGTTTAGAATATCTCCAAGGACTGAGACTTCACAACCTCACCAGACCCACATCAAACTACCTTCACAATATAAACATTTTTTCCAGAATTTTCCTTGCTGCAACTTAAAGCTATTGATCTCATCCTTCCACTCTGCACCTTCAAGATGAATCTCTGTTTCTCTAAAGTTTAAATGTTCCAACTTGCTCCAAGTCTGACCTAGTAATAAAGCATATCTGCA
>WEIV01013025.1:172299-188969 GCA_013390005.1 Calyptomena viridis | reverse complement strand
AAATACTGTATGGTTCAAGGCAATGAATATGTCTCTCAGATACAGTAAGGTGTCATAGCTCAACCAAAATTTCTTCCCAAATTTATCCCTTGTACAGCCTTTTTCTTTTCATCCTCATATATTCTGTGTAGACTTTACAGCTCCTTCTAAACTCATGATCTTCACTCCTGAGTTTATTCCACACCTAAGCCCTGTAGAAATAGTATTGCATTGTTTGCGACAGCTGATTTCTTGAATCTGTCTAGGTCAACTAATCCAATAAACTCTATACCGAGTGTCCTCCCAGCACCCACAACTTCTTAAGATGGTAGCCAAGGATAGATACCAAAATTATCATCTCTTGTGTCTGGTGTGCACGAACATACTCTATATGGAGAAGTCCTACGGAAGACCATTAGCATGGTCTAATAATGTAAATCATTCCATTCTGGCTCAGATAGTAGTCTCTGGTTTGTGCAATAAAAGTCTTGCCCTAGCTTTGATATTATGAAGAGGAGGTGATAGCTGTCATCATATGTGCTTACTGACAAGAACTGATGATTGCTGTTTGCCCATTGCAATAAGGTCTGATCCAGCTAGTCTTTGGCATTTACTTCAATCTCATCATGGTTCAGTCATCCCAATTCTTTTAACCAAGTCTGGTTTATGTATGAGACAGAAGGGTTTATACTGGTCTAAATTATTATTTATTGTATTCTGATAGAATACTAAAATATACCTTTTTATTATTATTTGATGTGACATCTTAAGTTTTAAAATGTAGACAGTTTCTTTCTTGCTTTGCATAGTCATGAAATTATATTTCAGTTCATTAATCTCATATCGGGGAACTTTTTGCTAATTCAGAAACCTTCCAGGATGTAGGCAGGTTTGTTCTCTTTCTCCTGAAGCTTTCTGTATGCTAGAAGGTACATAGACTGGCTGGGGATACAAAACCTGACAGGACAAGAGCCCTGCCAGCATCCAAGATGTTTTTGTACAGTTGAGACCACAGGAACAGGTAGCTGATCACAGTTTGAGCTCAGATTTCTAGCTTTATTCTGAAACTGCTGGAGATAAACTGGAACTTCTCCCAGGTTTATACAGCCAGTCTTCTACCCTGGAGAGAGGCAGGAGCTCAGCTCAGTGTTCAGGGAGACACACAAAGTATCTCAGGGAGGCATCGAATTTCTAACCATGGCAAGGTTAGGGCAAACTTAACTTCTTGTCAGGATCTGCTATACGAATTGCCTTGCAGTAGAGAAATGTAGATACCATAAATTGATACAAATACAGCAGAGAGAATCACTGTTGTATGATAGAATACAATGTACTTGAAAAAAGACCATCTTGGCACTCAATCTTACCTCTCTGGAGTGTCTCCCAGGAGTATACGGAGGCCAGTCCCCAGACAGAGTTGTGAGGTGAAAATCTTCCAGACAAGAAACATCATTATGAACAGTGAACCCTAGCACATCTAGAGGGGGTGTGGTGTCCTGAGATTCATATTGTCAGCACGGATATTTCCCTTTTATTGAATGTAGCAATAAATCCCCCTTAGAGTCATTTTTTGGGAAGGTTCAAGTAGATATAGTCAGGACTTCTTAGGAGACAGTGTCCATTCCCACCTTCATCAACACTCAAAAATATTTCCCATTTCAAATCTCTGCCCCAGTAGTGCCAGCAAGTTTCAGTGTAAATACCATTTTTCTCTTGAGGCTGAAGCCAGTGCTGCAGTTTAATGAATAGTACTTTGATTATCTGGTGGAAAGTCTAATGATATGGATTTAACTGTGTTGGACATCAGCTTGATTAGGCTGTTTCTGAGACAAAGTACTATTGACAGTGTTTATGATAAATGATGCTCCTCAGTTATTCTTGCATGACTGGTTTCCTTTCAAAGGACCCAAAAGGTTTAGAAAAGATGAAATATTCATAGTGGTATCATGTCCCAGACTCCCTCCTACCAAGTCAATGAACAGAATTTTTATTCCTTATTTTCTGTGTCAACAGAGGCACAATGAGTTTTTGATTACAGAATGAAAAATGTCATTTTCTGGTTGGCACAGAGCCCAATTTATATTGGCCTAGACTTTTAGTTACCTTTTCACAGTTTTAGCCCTCAAAAGGAAAAGCATATGCTAATGCATGAACAAAAAAGTGGAAAAAAGTACAAAGTCTCTTTGAGGGACTGGTTAACTGTTCCCATTAGGAAGGGTGCACATCTAGTTACATAGTTTGAATTGGTAGTTGTCATCAGACCATGGAAGACCAAAAGCAGTTATTCAAAATAGTAATTTTCTCGAGAAACATGGTTTCACTGACAATTACTTGAGGTCACTGAGTAGCAAGCTCATCATAGTCACTAATGATATCAGAATTGTTATGGTCCTATCAGGCTGCAGTTTTCCAATCTCAGTAGAAAAAACCCTCACTATGCTTGGGACATGGGTTTTTGTGCTAGTCATTCAGTGTCAGCTAGAAGATACTCCATTTGTGCATCAGACAGGATTCCAGCCTTGGGATGAGGCTGAACTCCATATTATGCAGATCAACCTTAGAGCTAACTGCTGCTCTTTCCTCATCCTCCTTGCAAGATAGCAACCCTTCAGCATCATTTCAGAGCAACCTAGACCTTATTCTAACTTGCATCAAGTGTTATACAAAGTTCATGATCTAAATAAAATGCCCTGGTATAGGAGGGTGTTTTCAAAACAGTATTGGAGGGTTGAGGAAAGTCTTTATTGTGGTCACACCACAGCAGCTGACAGAAAAGAGCAGTCTATGAGTCCCCTTAGGAATTCACAGCATGCAAACTTCTCCATGGGTTTTAAGGCCTTGTTCTTGAGGTTAAGTTCTTAAGGTTAAGCTTGTTTAGAAAGTCTGCACACCAAAATGGTACAGTCAGAAAATTACCTCTTATTTGTAACTGCAGAGTCAAACTGCTGGCTGAAAGGAGTGGTATGGGAAGAGAACAGAGGTCAGTCAGGCTGTAATGGTTGACTTCCCTATATAGCATTCACACATTTTGACTACTCTTTGATCTTACTGGGAGGAGAAAATTCATCCAAATTGGTAGAGTGACAAATAGAATAATACCCCAGAGCTGAAGGAAAGCTTGGTAAGATCAGTATTACAAGAAAATATAGGGATGGGTGATTGAGCACTACTACAGGTTGCCCAGAGTTGCTGTGGAGTCTCTCTCGCTGGAGATATTCAAGAACCATCAATGTAATGCTGTACAATGTGCTCTAGGATGATCCTGCTTGAGCAGGAAGGTTGGACCAGATGACCCCCTGTGATCACTTCCAGCTTTACCTATTCTATGATTCTGTGAATACTTACGAGATGAAAGAAAAATGGTCATTCACTACAGACATGAGAACAGCACCAAGGCAAAGCGTGGTATCTATTCTTTTATACCATTTACATTAAGAGTTTCTTCACAAATAATTAATATGAGATTATAAATTAGCAACAGATGTGTGCATCTGACAGACATGAGCAAATAGGGTTCAATGGTTGGTCCAACACTAAAGGACTTTGGTGAAAAACCCATTGTAGGGTTAAAGTACATAGGGTTTTGTAGCTGTTGACATGTAGTGGATCCATGAATTAGCGCTGCAAATGGACATTTTTAATTCATTCCTTTAATGATAAAGGAGTTCACTCACATTCACTGCTGAGTCAGGAGTCCATCATCTGTTGTAAGTACATCTCTAGAATGTGTCGTAGATGCCATACCAGCTGCAGAGCAATTTACAGAAACTGCTTGATCTCTGAACTTTCTTGCGGTCCTGTAGCCTTTTTCTTTCTTTGTTTTTTTCTTTTCCTTTCTTTGTTTTCACAGTTGAGAGGAAAGGGAAACGGAGAATCCGGACGACATTCACAGCTGAGCAGCTCCAGGAACTGGAGAAGATTTTCCAAGTGACTCACTACCCAGATGTCCATATTCGCAATCAACTGGCAGAAAAGATAAACCTCCCAGAAGCCAGAGTTCAGGTATATTGTGTTTCCAAAAGGTTATGTTCACTGCAGCAATTCATTATTCAGAGTACATTCTTAATGGTTTACGCCTGGGTGACAATGCTAATGAATTACATGACCTGTCTCTTACCTTACGGGCAAGGCCAGTAGCACTGTTCTCCTTTCGCAAATAGGGGAAGAAGTATTTGTCACCCAGCTGTGAGTAACCAAATGGGATTAATCAAAGGGTTAACAGGAGCACTAAGCATACTAAATGCATAGCAAATAGGAGTTACAGATGGTTATGAGCAACCTGTTGGACTCTAGTGACAGAGTGGCCATTTATGAAAATATTTATTAATCATTTATCAAATGTTTATAGGCTAATATTCATCCAGTACAAACTGTCATGCACATCCATCTTCCACAGGGCCTCAAAAAGTATGGAAATAACTGCCTAAATGAAAATACTTTCTTAGTGTTCTGCATTTTGATATCACAGGCTATAAATGCCTTGGCTGTAATTTCAGTGTACAGAAAGTAATCCAGTTTACCTCAGTTGTAATGTAGTCTTGCTGGCTAAGCTAAAAATTGACCCCCAAATGTTCACCGCATATGAAATGTGCTACATTAAAACATACACAGCACAATGTATTGGCATTTGTTGTTGTTTACCAGGCACTGTTGTGACAATTTTTGCACGAGGCAGTTTCTGTACTTGCCATAATTGTAGTCATTGGTGTACTCCTATCACATATCCCACTCTAACAATCAAAGTTCAACATTAAGCAGTTTATCAACTATGACATGCTTGGGACTGTTGACTAACCATGATGATATTGCTTCATAGTTAGGTGACAGGGAGAATTGGAACTACATAGCCACAATATGCCCATTAGCAATATCAATGGACCAACAATGCACTTCCTATGGCATAAAGCACAAGCTGGGCTACTGGTCAGCGTTCCAAATAGAACAACAAACTACATGAAAGGACAGGGCATATTTCTGTTTAAAAAAATTATTTGTAATCTGTATGGGGAAAAACAAAACCAAGTTATTATGGGAAACCTGAGATGTAAATGAAGTGAATTCACGTATGAATTGCAGATGGCAAATTCCCAATTTAGATAGTGTTACACATGACACAGGACTTCATCTTAGCCGATAAAGGGAAATCAGCCACAGAACTAAAAATTACCATTAACTCACATGCAAGTTACAAGTTGCTATAATTTTGATTGATTCCATTTGTCACTTATAAACCAAATACCATAGTGAGAATTTGCATGTGTTCTTGGTAACTTGAAATAATAATTCTGATGAAGCTAAAAGCAATATAAGTCAAATCACCTCAGAAAGATAATCTAACCAAGAAAAAGTGGACAACATCGGGTAACCAAATGAAATATTTTATAACTGTGAAAAAGCTTGTGTCCTCCAATCAATAAAAAAGGTATGATTACTGTGAAACAGTTTAAGTGAATAGATGAAATTATATCACTGCACATGTGCATGCCTACACATAAGAAAAAAATGAGGATGGATGAGTAAACATTGGAAACAAGAAATTATGAAGAATGAGTAAGCAAAGCAGAAGGGTGCAGGTCAAAGCTTTTATCAGATGAATGATAAATCAAAAACTCAATTAAAGTCAATCAAGAACAAAAAAAACCCCAAAGTAATCAACTATATTGATCTGTTACTTTATAGAAACAGTAGGACTGCCAAGGATGCATAAATAGCAAAGATGTTCAGCCATAATTTCTGCTTTATCCTTGGAAATACATCAGGTAAGGGAGTAGTACTTTCCATAAGGACAATGTTGAACAGAACTCCTACAGACAGGTATTTTTAAATGCAGACATCTAAGTGACTTACCTCTAGTAGTTCTTAAGAATCTGCTTGAGAAGCACTTTGGATCATCAGTGTTGATATTTAATCAGTCCTGGAGCACAAGAGACATTCCAGGGGCCTTGAGGAAATGTAATGTTGTGTCAGAACTTAAAGGGTAAGCAGGACAACCAGATAATGACTGGCCTGTCTGCCAAACATTTATTTTTGGCAAAACTGTGAAAAAGATTATATGACTCTCTGTTAATGAAGAGTTAAAGAAAGGGAAATATATTTAATGCTTATCAACACTGGATTATGGAAAACAGAGGCTGCCAATCTCATCTTTTATGATGAGATTATGCATTACAGTTTTAAACTGAAAGAAGATAGATTTAGTTTGCCTATAAGGAAGAAATTCTTTATGGTGAGATTGGCAAGGCACTGGAACAGGTTGCCCAAAGAAGTATTCACTGGAAGTATTCAGAGTCAGGTTGGATGGGCCTTTGAACACTCTGGTCTAGTGAAAGATGTCCCTACCCAAAGCAGAGGGGTTGGAACCAGATCATCTTTAAAAGGTCCCTTCCAACCCGAACTAGTCTATAGTTCTATGATTCTATGTATTGGGTTCATAAAGGTAAGAACATTGATGACATGACACTGTAAAGACCTTGTCTTGGTCCTACGATCTGCTTGGATCAAGAAAACTGAGCAGATCAAATGGCATGTGCTAGTAGACAAAAACCTAGGTCTGCAAGAAGTGTCCCATGGCAACATTTCAAAGGACCGCCACATAGGAACCATTTACTGACACCAAAGGTGAATTTGAACCACATAATTAGTAAAACAAATAGAGGCCATTCCTACAACATGGGGCACACCACTGTCCCTCTGCACTCTATTTTAGTCCGTGTGTCCTTGGACAACCTGCTGATCACTCAGAGGGCAAATGAGTCTTTTGTGAAATCTCAGCCAGGATTAAGGAGGCATTTGCCCATGGAGTGACTTTTTGTGAACACATATTGGAATACTGTGCTCTGTCCCAGTGCCATAGCTCAGGAACACTGGAAAAGTGGGCACTGAGAAATCATTTTAGGGGTAAGTGTGTTGGAGAGCTGGTTGGGTGAAAAAAGAGCAGTTTGCTCTGAAAACTACTAAAAGCTTTGCCTTTTACAAAAGAAGTAAGTCCATAAAGTGAGAACTTTATCCTGTGTGCAGACTTTAGAAGGAGTACTTCAGAGGCTGAATGTTGGCTTCTGTCCCCCATTTGCCCTCAAGCACTTTATCAGTGTTAAATGGTGCTATTTCATCATACAATTCCTGCACGGTAGAAAGGGAATAGAGGAGTTCGTACAGACTAAGCAGTTCTCAAACACATGCAAACTCACATAAATAAAACTGTCCTTTCGGTAACCTCAGATATTGCTATCAGCAATACAGCAGAAGGCTCCTGACATTCCCATTAGTTCCTGGGCAAGAGATGCAGAAATAATTGAGCTGCTCATTATTTGGTTTAAAATACATACATATTTACATCCAGTAGCATCTGACTTTGATCACTAACACTTTGTGTTCTTGTGAACAACTTGTGTACATTCAAACAGCAAGTCCCTCAGCCAGTAAGAAACTGCAATGGAAGGGGTATTCACAGCAATGCAGCAAGATGCAGTACTGCAGTTGCACAATAAATACATGTATGCCTCTGCCAGAAGTCAGACTGGTCAAATCAGCTAGTAGATGAAAGAAACTCCCCTGAGAAAATTATTGGTCTGGTTTCCAGTGCAAAAGAGATGGCAGACAACACATTCAGATTTCTGAGTGGTCTTTTGCTTAGGTCCCTTATGTGAATTTCAAAATGCTACCAGTTACATATAGGAAGAATGGTGTTGCTACATCTCCACTGGTGGCAAATTTTTATTGCAGCCCAGCAAAGCATCTAGGTACATCTTTTCTCAGTCTATGTATGTGGAAACAGGGTGAAAGAGCCCTGTCATGCAACATAGCACACCTCCTAGAGAAAACAGAATGATTAACTAATGCCATGTGTCTTGACTGCTGCACAGTTTTTACCACAGAAGGATCTGCTTTCCCAGGAGAGCCCTGGAAAACCTGCAACACTGATTTTCCTGGACAGAGTGATTCTAGACCTTGTGTAAGCTGTGGTAGAAAAGAGTCTGTTATGATATTGCAGAGATCCCACATCCTATGCAAAGTGTGAAAGGTGCTGTGTCAAACCCAACGTTTTCCTTTAGATTCAGCCCCTGGTTCTGCTAAACTGGACATCTATGTTTTCTGATGTTCACTAAGAGAATAGGGAAAGTAATTGGCTCTGAGCAGTTTCTTCTTCATATTCTGTTAATGTCTGTGCCTTTTCTTTCTTACCTGTATCCAGATCTGGTTCCAGAATCAACGTGCAAAGTGGAGGAAACATGAAAAATTCGGCAACTTTGGTGGCCTTCAGCATCTGACAGAAGTTGATTTCATTCCTGCTCGCAGGTCAGATATCACAGTAAGTATTGGACACTATGTGTAAAGCCTCTGAGGGAGAAACAGCTATCCTTCACCAGGTAATCACTTCACATGGGACTGTCTCAGAGAAGGAGGACTGGAAAAAGCAAAAATGAAAATACAATCACAGAAATCCCAGGAAATCTGGTCAAATGACAGACACGTTTCCTCATAAAATTAAACCTGTTTTGTAAATATGCTGTAAGGTGTCTCTTGCAGTGTGGTCCTTCCCCATTTTGCTTCTAAATCACTTCCCTGTAAATCATACTTTATTTCAAAATGTCTTTACCATCAGAAATTTTCTGAGCAGGAGGAAATAAGACATTTGCAGCCACAGAGCCATTTTTCCTTACAGACAATGTCTCTTTACAACTTTCAGCCTTGTCAGGCTGACCAGCACTTTTTGCCCTTGACCCTTGCCATGTCCAGGACCATTAATATTATCTAGTCTGGCACACAGCCTCTTTTCCTGATAGGAGTTTTCATGACTAGAATAAAGGGCATTTTGCCTTGCTCTCTGAGTGACAACACACCACTGGGTTTTAGGAAGTCTATTCTTCCAAACTTTTTTCCTTAATTACTGAGCACCAGGGCAACAAATAAGGTTGATTGTAAATTGTATCTAAATAAAAGTACATATTGATTCACCTGAGACTACATTTTTATTCTTGAAAGGCTCCTAGCTTGATGCCAAGAAAGCTCTCTGCTTCCTTTCCTGCTGTGGGATACTACTCACCCGTACAAGGACAGCTGACAACTGCCTGGCTGCCCAGCATGCTCTCCTTCTCTCCCCACCACGTGGAGCTGCTGCCCTTCCCAAAACCGTACTTGGTCTTCAATGTCCTCCCCGCTTACGGCTCACCACTACCCCACAAGTTGGAAAGGAGCAGTATCTGCGCCAGCTCCACATAGAGAAGGATACAAGGGAGTGGGGGGCTTTGGGGGCATGCCTTTCTCCCCCACATCCATTTTGGAGGCGTGTGATTCCTCTCCTCGAACAAAGCTGCTGGGATGATAGACAGCTGCGGTGCAAAGTCAGCAAGCTGCAGGAGTGCTGTCAAGAGTTGCTGCAGCCCAATGAATGTGGGCAAGAGCCACCAAAGACCAGGAAGGATCTCATCTGCCTGAGGAGCAGTACACCCTGTAGAAACCCAACCATTCAACTGAGCACCTCTCCCCAGAGAGACAGTGTACACCAGGCAGATCTGCAAAAGGACTGGGGTTTTACTCAGCCATGAGACAACATTGGATGACCCTATTGCATGGATGGTTCGGGACAAGAAAGATCCCTGTGATAAAGTGTGCATAGCCTCAGGGTCCAGCCAAAAGGCTTTTCTCCGCAGGTTTGGGTCACTTTCCTCGTACATTCTGGTCCTCATGCGCTGGGAGTTGCAAAGAACATGTTTAGGTCAAAAATCAAACTTTCAAGTTAACTTTTTTTTCCCCCCCAAGTAGTCAATGAGAGAGGGAGGTGGATTTCATTTGCTGTCTATGTTTTTGACTTGAATAAAAGGGCACAAACACAATTTGAGCTAGAATATGACAGTCTGAGCTCTGGATTCGGTACTGTGAGTCTCTGGGGGAGAGAGAATTCTTCAGCTGGTTAATTAAAATGCTTATGAGGAAGCCTCTCATTTTTTGACCTGAATTAAGAAAGCTCCAAAACTTCATCAGAAACAATAACAAAAAGAGACAGCCTGAGCTTAATCTGCTAGACCTAATAGGATGATATGACCCCACAGTTTAGTTTAATTGTAGCTAAATAATGAGATCGGTCTGCCCACTTACAAAATGTCTCTATGCCTTATTGTTTACATAACACTCATCTCCTTCCAACATATGGTGCTTTTTTCTCCCCAGCTTATTCAGGGTCCAATCCTGCTTCACTAATATCTCCACTGAATTTGACAGGAAGCACTGTTGGAAAGCACCATCTTATATCTTGCAGCCAGAGCACAAACTGCACGCTGACAGGGGAAGATAGTGAACAAAGCCATTAAAATGTGGTCTTCCTCTCAGAAATATCACTTGTAAGGGTTCCCATTCATGACAGAGTCCAAGAGCAAAGCAAATTGTGACCCAATGGTCTGTTGGGCAGGCTGTCCTGTGCACATGGGAGTGCAGGTAGGTTAATGACTCTGAATAGGTTGCTTACTGAAGAAATCCCTCCAGCCAGACTGCAGCTGTCAGGTCTAATGCCTTCCTCTAACCACTAATTATTAGTTACACAGTGGGCCACTGTGAGTCAATAGTGTTCTTCTTGTGTGGATCGTACCAGCCTTCTGAGTGCTTCAAGTTTGGAAGACCTGTAAGCTAGGAAGTAGCTGATCATTGCAGGGGAAAAGATAACTCCTACCCTATGTGAGTTTCATTTCTTCAGGCCACAGTTTTTCAGCAGAACTCAGATATATTGTGTCCTTCCTCTTAGAGGTCTTACACAAGATCTTTTTCCCATACCTGCTTGCATCTGTACTCTATATCATCTTCATCCCTGCCACCTTATCTGTCATCTGAAGGACAGCCAAGTCAGCTCCAACTAAGGGCTTAAGCACCTAACTGATTAAAATCAACACAAATTAGTTGCAGTGTTCACTTCATGCAACTTTGAGCTCTCTTTTAAGAAGAAAAAGTGATCACACTAAGGTTTCTAAGTTAGGTGCAGTTCACACACTATTGCAGTTTCCGGGGTGTGAATTGTCGCTCTGCAATGGTTGTCTGGAAACAGACAGGGACATTGTAATCACCTAAAGCTAAGGGGACATCACTCTTGCACAATAGACCAGGGATGCAAGCCAGCACCTGCATTGCGACAGCTTATCCTGCAGGAACTTTTGTGTAGCCTAGAGGAGGATTCTGAGATCATGTGACCATTCTCCTTGGTCAGGATATGGAGTGTTTTAATTTCACTAGACTTCTAATAGAAACCAAGCAGCTTTCCAAGGTTATTGCCTACTTTCTGTCCACTCCACATGTCTGTCTGATAATGCCATGGCCAGGGTTCCTACACATCATGACACCTGCCCAGAATATCAAAATTCCTGCCTCTAAAGTCCTCTAGAAGCCCTATTGTCGACCAGAGATGTGATAATCAGAGCTGCTGAGCAAACTTAATCAAATCCATATTGAAAAATCAAAGTCTTAGAATTCCTTTTTTTGCTAGCAGATTCAGTATTTGGAGGGTTTGTTTTGATGCAGAACAATTTTGCTTGGGCTTTCTTGTTAATTTATTAAGTTTCAGAATTTCCCACTGAACAGCAAACCTAGGTTTCAGGATACGTGTAGCACTTCCTTCCATACTCAGCTGGTCAAATCCCAGAGAAACTTAATACTATTGCTATGTTTTTCGCCAATTTCATAATTTTATTCTGAGGTGTAGCCAGAACAAATTAGCATGGAATGGGACAGTTTCTGGCATTGGCAGCTTGTTATACCCCAACACTTCCTAGTCTTTCAGTTTTCATCACATCTCATCTAATAGTGGCATCTTTCCCTTACTGTGCACCCCCTACCTATCTTCCAAGAAAGAAGTAAGAAAATCCACTTGTTTCATATCTGTCCTTAGGATGTTAGTTTTAAGTTGTTTTATACTTTGATGTTTCCAGAAAATGCCAGGTTGGGCACACCAGTCTTTGGGACATCCCAAACTCCACAGCCCTTCAGACATATAGGATTGCTTTGGGCAAATGTATCTTAAACCTGGCAAAGGGTTGATTGAGGGACAAGTCATCCAAGGAAGCTGACCACACACTAGCAAGACCTCAGTATAGAAATGTAGTCATAGTTTCATCCTAACTTCAGACTAATAGTCTGTGTTTTTCCCTGAACAAGTGGCTGGCAAAAAATGGAATCAGATTTCTCACCACTGGTGTGTAACTCCAGCTGTACTGCCTTAGGATGAAGTGGTCCTTCTGATCTCCCACCATGTGCTACACTTGTCCCAGCCAGAAACACCCTGACCACCTCTTAGCAGACTCATGCAACTTCTGAAACACAAATGTGTAGTAATCATCTCTATCCAAAGGGCCTGGGAGAGAATTCGGTTCAGGCTCAAATCCATGATAACACTTTGTTCCCTTGACGGATCTGAACTAACTCTCCAAAGAAGCAGCAATGAGAGGTGATAGCATGGAGTTACATAGTCTTCATCGATGGACATTCTGACAGTCTGCTGGATCAGGTCATATTAGCTTAATGGCTTCTTGGAAATGAGTGATGGGAGAGCACCTGTCCTAACACCTGACAAAAATGAGAGGCCATTATTTGTGGTAGATGCTTAGAGGCTTTTCCTCATGAGATTTCAAGTGACTCAAATGACAGGGTTTACACCCTTTTGGGGGACACCCCTCTGCAGTCTCACAGCTTTCCATGACATTCCACTTTCTGAACATTTCTCCCCCTGGCTTATGGTCCTGATTTCCATTTTCACACTGACTTTTCAGTAAAAGAAAGTAAGAGAACCCAAGGACATCTAGAAAGCTTTCCTGTTATGGTTGCTGCTGCTGTTTTGTGTGGATGGCTAGAAAAAAGAGCTGGGGTTTGGAGGGGGTTGTTTACTTTTAGAGGTTTCTCTTACTTTCTTTTTTTTTTTTTAACCTTTGTGATTACCGTGTGTTCTGATCACAGTCAGAAAGAGAGCATGCAGAAAGTGTGCTGCCTGCTTTGCAATTCCAAACAGGTATACACTAGATCTTGGGTCAAAAAAACCTGTGATTTAAAGCAACCAAACATCTGTTTCTTCATGCTTTTTGGCTGAACTCTGTCTTCTTCCTGCTCTGTGCTCTAACTTCACTTTGCCAAGTGACTGCAAAATGCCCTTCCTCTGTCTCCTCTTAGCCTGGACTACAGGTCTCACATAAAGGCCTGCTTCTATTTCCTTTTTCTGCTTACTTTTTGCTCCTGGGTAGTTTGGTTTATTTTTGTTGAGAAATGCTATCAGTTCTAGCTAAGGGAGCAAATGAGCCTACATCTGTGCATCTCAAGGAGATCAACCCAAAAGCTCGGGTGTAAATAAGGGCTTTATTCAAAATATAATGGTCAGTGAATTAGTTCAGGAGGGCTTTTATCCAGGCAGGAGAGTTTGGCTCTTCCAAGAAGGACTCTTGTGACACTTCCTCCCTGCTTGTGTCCTCGTGAAAATATGCTCTGTTCCTGAGACAGCTTTACCCCTCTTCCAAGACGTGTTCTTACTTTTCCTGAAATCCATCATTTACAGTGTCTATCCAAAGAAATCTGCACAGAATAATTTTATTTTCAAGGGGCTAACAATGAAAACAAACTCTCTGACCTCCTGAAGCCCAACTGAAGGGAGAGGGTGGGAAGGGAAAACGCCTTTCATTCCAGCTCTTCAGAGTCTGAACTTCTGAAAGTTTTGATCAAACTCTAGAGTTTGATCAAAAATGAACTTGGTGTCAAAATCACAAAGTGGATTTAGATTAAATGCTTTAAAAAGAAACTCAAACAGATTTTGTTTTTAATTAGCTGCACAAAAAAAAAGTGTGNCAAGCATATCAAGTGGTACGTGTTGGCCACCTGAACAATCTGCAGCCTGTTTAAGAATTAAAGAGTACCAGCCAGCAACCATGTGCCAGGAATTTGTATGCCCTTTTTCAGCATTTCAAAACTCTCCTAATAAGTACTTTGCCATTGCATTCTTTGCCTTTGTCACACAGCTGATGCTGAGCTTATAGGACAGAAATTCACTGCATCCTTCATCATCTTTGATTAAATATAGATGCTGCTACAGCCTTACAGACCCTGGGCCTTGTCAGCTTTTAATGTTTTTGAATGCTTCCAATAGCAGAAAAGAACCATTTTGTCTGTTCCTCAACAACAGGAAAAGTCAATTTAACACTTTTCTTCTTTCCTCTGCAGGAAGCACGTTCCTGGCTCTAGAATGGTAGCCTTGGCTTTGTTTGTGACTACCGAAACTAGGAAAACTTTTAGGACTCTTGTCTGTTACTAATTTTCCACTCTCTGACCCCTTGCTAATCCCTGGCTCTTTTCTTCTGTCTCCTGCAAGCATTAACAGGACTAATGCCATTTTCGCTTTATTCCCTCAGCTAATCTCTTTTTACTGCTCTGAATTTAGAGCTGTCCCATACAACACTGTCAGGATTTCCCAAGCAGGAATAGGTATACATTCTTTCTAGAGGCAGCTGGCAGGGCAAAACATCTCCTCACTGCCATGAAATGCTTGCTGGTGTAGGGATCTACTCAGGAAAGGCTTTCACCTTGGTTTGCCTGGAGCAGGAGCAGATAAGTGTCTGGTGTTCAGGGTCTATCGTATGAATCCCAAAATTATCTTTCTTATAGTTAAGGAAAAGCAGGTTCCCACCAAGGGATCTTAAATTTGAGCCTGCATTGTCGGTGTTTGGGCAATCGTTTTTTGATAGCATTTTACAACACTTCTCGGTGCAATGCCCCTGCTCTCACACACTTTGGATTTTAACAAAGTTTAACTTTGAAAATTTGATATTTCTCTGTGTTATCTTTCTGCCTTAAGCTGATGTCTTAAATCTAAGCAATTCAGTCCCTGAAGCTGAGGAAACTGAGCTTTTTCATTCACAGTGACAAAATTTTTGTACCCTTTTGAGAACAACACTTGGAGCAGGAGCTTGAAATCTGTCACAGAGGTGGCCTTTTCTGTTAATTTTGCTCTTTGCCATCATTGTCACCAACTACTGTCATCTGGCCAAAGTATTAGTCTTTGAAAAGTATTGGTTTGTACAGGTTTACTCTGTGTCCTTCAGATTATAGCAATTACATTCCTTGTGGAGTTGATGCTCCCTAGGAGTGCTTATTCTGATGGTTCAGCATGCCTTCCCCCCACAAGTTCAGTTCTCGACTTGCTGTTAACACCACATGGCACTTACTCTCATGAAAGCCACTAGGGCCCTTTTCCCCTGATTTCTGAATGGCACAGGAAGAAGGGGCTGGTTGGGTGAGGAGACTTAGTTGGGGAGCCAGAGAGGCGTGATTGGAGGTGATGTCAGTGGTTTCATGGAGACAGGATGAGTGGGTAGCAAAGGATTGCACAGGAACAATGAGCTGATCTGAGGTAAGGAGCAGATTTGGCCCTACCTGATCCTATGGGATGCTCAGCTAGTGGCTTGAACTGCAGGTTGCACTTATTTGTGTCTGTGGGAGTCTGGTTTAGTCCCTGTTGTTATCAATGGGAAAACATCAATCATCTTTGGTGCAACCTGATATTGGTGTGTGCTGGGAAAAAACACCTCCAGCCAGTGGCCTGTTGATATTGCACAGGGAGTTGCTCAAGTGCAGACCACCATTAGCACAGCATTCCAGGACTTAATATCGTTCCAGGCAATGTATTGCTCTCCAATGTTAAAGCTGCTGTCCTTACAAAAACAACAGCATGTGGTAGCATCTCATATTTTCTGTGTCTAGCTGAGCTACCTTAGAAAAGCTGCTTTAATAAAGTTGAATTTGTACTTATGTTACAATGAACAATAGTGCTGAAGGAGCTATGAATATTAGTCCCTCCTCGTCTGGGAAGCAAAGTCTTCTCAGCTCTTGTAGGATCTGTTGCAGCACAGAGCACTAGCCCACGAAATGTTTTATTGCACTGTCATACAATAACTGGTTCTTATTCATTATAAGTATTTACTAGAAACAAAATTCATCTTGTGCCTTCATTTTCCATGAAGGGGGATGTGATGAGGGAGAATAAACTCAGTCCTGCTTCTCCCAGCAGACCTGGTCATGGTGGAGGCAGGAATGTATAGGCTGTGGGGCCAGAAGGAGAGGAGACTGAGGGGAGACCTCATTGCAGTCACAGCTTTCTCATGAGTGGGAGGGGAGGGGCAGGCACTGATCTCTTCTCTGTGATGACCAGTAAGAGGACCTAAGGGCATGGCCTGAAGTTGTGTCAGGGAAGGTTTAGGTTGGATATCAGGCAAAGGTTCTTTACCCAGAGGGTGGCTGGGCACTGGAACAGGCTCCTCAGGAAAGTGGTCATAGCACCAAGCCTGACAGAGTTGAAGAAACATTTGAACGATACTCTCAGGCACATGGTGTGACTCTTGGAGTGGTCTTGTGCAAGGCTAAGGTTTGGATTTAATGATCTTTGTGGGTCTCTTCCAACTCAGCATGTTCTGTGATTCTGTAAACCTTTCCTTAGAGTCTATAGGGAGATTGACTAATTCAGGCAGCCCAGATGTGGCCACAAAACTGTGGCTTCACAATGCCTACCTATATCAGGCATGGTCTGGATACATGTGTCCTAAATACACATCTTAACAACACTTATCTTTTTAGAAGGCAGTCATCACCATCCAGCATGGTAAATAAGGGATGTGGCACTATATATTTTTCTTCACAGTCACAGTACACCTGGTCCTGAATCACACGTAAAAAAAAAGGGG